>SNQJ01S0221111.1:0-15070 GCA_010110895.2 Picea sitchensis
TCCACTGTGGAAATCATTCAAAACCAACTCCTCTTCTTCATGAGTGAGACAACAACAGAGAATTGAATCTACCCCTCAACAATACAAAGTGTCGCCAATAATGAGATAGTTCTTCGCCATATGGTGAATCTGTCGTCCATCATCTCACAAAAAATGCGAAGGAAACATCAGAGTCTAGAGATATATGATAATATCTCCATACCAAGGATTAGACAAAGAGATGAGGAATATATGCTCATATGGAAATGAATCAATAGCTGCATCATCCTCCTTCTTTGCTAGAAAATCCAAATTCATTTCAGTGAAGACTAAGGACTTGGATTTAGTAGAAGAAAAATCCAAATCAAACTCCTAAAGCACAATAATCCACTTGTTGTACTTCCCTCTTATTATTTGCCAAGTCAACACATATTGAAATGGATTAATGTCAGTGACGACGGTCATCTTGTGCAGCAAAATGTAATGCTGAAGACGTTGAAAACATGAAAGGTTACCAATGCATGCTTCTCAACGTGTAGATAATTTAGTTTATGACCAACCAAGCCACAACTCAGATAATAGTTGATGTACTCCTTGAGCTCATCATATTCCTGAACTAAAACCATGCCAATCGAAGATTCCACTGCTACCAAATACAACAAGAAATATTTATTGTAGTTGGGAGGAATAAGCAAAGGGGAAGAAATTAGATCTTTCTTCAATGCATCGAATGAATGCTACACCGATTCATCCCAGAAAAAAGGGACTCCCAACTTCAAAAGACACATAAAATATTTCATGATATCGACATAGTTTGGTACGAAACGCTGAAGGAATTTTTCCCTTCCTTGTAGGATCTAAAGTTGAAACACTGTACGCGGGGGATGCAACTTCCATATTATCTCAACCTTCAAAGGGTCGACCGTGATCCCTTTGGTTGACATGATAAACCCAAAAACACACCCTGAAGTAACACAAAAAAATCACTTATGAGGATTCAAACAAATTGGACAATGACGCCACCTTTCAAAGACAAGCCGAAGGTGTTATAGATGTTGCACCCTCTTGCGAGAATGAGTTGGAAGATCATTTAGATATGTATCCACTATGTGTTTGAGATCATGGAAAGCAAACATCACGGCCCACTGAAAATTGGCTCCAACATTTTTTAGGTCAAAGGGCATTTTATTGTATCAGAGGTTCCGCAAGGACAAATAAAAGAAGTCTTATGTTGGTCCTCGAGGATATGATCAATAAACGACATAGGAAATTTATATTTAGGACAAGCTTTATTTAAATCTCATAAATCCATGCAGACTCGAATGGTACCCTGTTTCTTGTCAACCTAGATGGGGTTGGATACCGATTTCATCAATGGGACTGGATAGATAAATCCCGCTTTAAGTAATTTTTCTACCTTAGCCTTATTTGTTGTCGATTTCCTAGGGTTCACTGGTTGCAAATTTTGTCAAATCAGATTTGCATCCGGATAAGTTTGAATCTCATGCTAGACAATTTGAGGATCTATTTGTGACATTTTCTCATATGACTAGGTGAACACGTTGCGAAACTCATTAAAAATGGCTGTATATGAACTAATTTCTTCTGGAGAACGGGCCACCCCAATAAAAACATTTTCCACAACATTAGGGGTCTTGGAGATATTGATATGAATAGTCTTCAAAATATTTTCCATGTTCTCTTCAGCGTATATGCCATGAGTTGCCAAAGGGTTCAATGGATGATCAACATCTCTAATGATGGTCGATCAAAACTCTCCTTTCTCCAGATGAATCATATCAAGAAGGAGATAAGACCTATGATTTAAGTCTTCCCAAGGATATTGAAGACCTGTCATTGCCTCTAGGATCACCTCATCCGAAGGGAGGACGATGTCTAAGAAATCATGAGAGTTGGAAGAATTCAGAGCCCATACAAGCTCTAAAACGAGATCCACTTCCTCCACTAAAGTAGGAGATGGATCTTTTTATGTAGGGGCTCATTGAATGGATTGGTAAGATATCTTTGTTGCAGATAATGGCACTTCCATTCCAGTATGTTACAATATGTCTGCTGAAGTCGACAGAGGAGGCAAAGTCCAAGGATCTTCAGAGTAAGAAGTCTAAAATGATTTGAATTGAAAGATATCAACCTTTATCATAGACTATTTAGGAACAATCAGGATGACATTAAAATCTAAATATGGTGCCATAAAATTGAAAGTACCCATAAGGGAAGGATACATCTCGACACCCTAATTTGAAGATGCTCACTGTGAATTTTCAATCAAAGGAACCATAGATTATGGTGATGTCGCAGGATCCACACGAGCAACTGAAAACTGATCAATAGTGACAATATCACCTTCGTGAGGGAAATGTAGCACTCAAAAAACCACATAAAATACAACTGACATTGCGTATGTTCAACTTCTTCCTAAGAGTATATTATAGTCAACAGGCGCATCGACCACTTCTTCTTTGACACACAAAGTTTTTCACTCTAATTGGATAGGGAAAGAAGGGATAATCCCATAAGGTCTAAATGAACAACCATTGAATGTCGTA
The DNA here is from genome assembly GCA_010110895.2 of Picea sitchensis. Taxonomy (NCBI): domain Eukaryota; kingdom Viridiplantae; phylum Streptophyta; class Pinopsida; order Pinales; family Pinaceae; genus Picea; species Picea sitchensis. Next base: position 2,547 of record SNQJ01S0221111.1, read on the forward strand.
AGCAATGTAGGAGACAAAGCTAACTTAGGTGAGTCGATAGCTCCCCAACATGATAACGACATGACACATGTCAAAGTGCCTTCATCCACCATAGTGCGAAAAATGTTTTTCGAAAATGACTTTGTGGTGTAGACCACTACATTATGAAACAAAACGTGATATGGAAGGTGAGGCTTGACGTTAGAAGTGTCAAACATGATGGATAATGAGTTAGAGGATTCAGACGCCCATAAAGCAAACAACAATGCATTTCGTTGCGACGAGCAACTCTGGAGAACTTCCAGTGCAGACATAGCACATGGCGTTTGGGCCAAATCTTCAACAATAGAATAATTTTGAGCCACTTTAGCATTCAGATTGTACGATGTTCTCTTCAATGCACCTTTCGGTATGCGAGGCATTGGGTTTACTGCTGGTTTCTTTATATGGAGAGAGTTTGACAGTTCTGGTAACTCCTTATCCTTATTTTCACACTCAAGATTCCCATAATCAGGTGCTCTGGTTTGCAAATTAAGATCCGACTTCAACATATAGACATTCGATGTTCCAAATTTCAGCGTGGGGTTATCCTGATTTCCCCGATCCATATTAGGTGCCGAGGAAGTACCCTGCATTAAATTTTGACCTTGCGGAAATGGGTTAGTCAAAACAACATATTCTTGCTGCATTAACAAGCGTTGGGATTCCTCGAGTTTGGGGCAGAGATGAGTCAGGTGAACCTCTTTGCAAAGATTGCAAGGAAACTTTACCTTCCTCTTTTTCTCGTTTCCCCTGCCATCTTTCTTTTTCCCTCTGGGTTTCTAAGGACCCTTTCATGTCGTTGACTCCACACTATGTACATCCGATGACTGGGTAGCGGGGGTGGTCAAAATGGGGGTCTGACCAGCCGCAGTTTGTCATACCCCCGGTTTGACCAGGACACGGTTCCTCAGATTTACGACTTTGTTTTGCGATGAACCAAATCTGAGGAACCATGGCCTTAATAAAACTCTTTCATCTCCTCCACTCCCGAATGTGATCGAAAATGTCAGTGTCTTTATTTTGTTTAAAAATAGCCAAAAATTTTGTGCCAACATCATACCTGTCCCACACGCTTGAGAACGGTATAAGGACCATAAAATTTGGGCGCCAGTTTTTGACAATGGCCAGCCTTGAGGGAATTTTGTTTGTAAGGTTGCAGTCAGAGAAACACTTGATCTCCTTCTGCAAATTGACGTTCAGAGCGACCTTGATCGGCTTGTTGCTTCATGTTATTCTAGGCCATGAACAAATTCTCTTTGAGGGTACGGAGAATAGCCTCTTGAAATGTAAGTGTTTGGTCAACCGCTTGGACCTTCGAGACACCTGGAAATTATGAGAGAACTGAAGGCGGATTTTTTCCATATACAACTTCAAAAGGAGTCATGAGGGTAGCTGTATGGTAAGAAGTGTTGTACCACCATTCAACTAGTGGTAACCATTGAGCTCACTGATTTGGCCTTTCCAATGCAAAACACCTCAGATATGTTTCCAAACACTTGTTGATAACTTCAGCTTGACCATTAGTATTGGGATGATAAGTTGTGCTGAGATGCAATTGGGTGCCTTGTAGCTTGAACAGTTCTTGCCAAAAATTGCAGGTGAAAGTTGGGTCACGATTAGAAACAATAGAATGTGGCATGCAATGAAGCTTGAAGACCTGATCCATGAAAATTTGAGCCATAATGGAGGCTGTAAATGGGTGTTGAAGAGCACAAAAATGAGCATACTTGGAAAGACGATCAACTACCACCACGATGAATGATTTATTTCCCAATTTAGGTAATCCTACAATAAAATCCATAGAGATATCCTGCCAAATAATAGGTGGAATTAGAAGTAGTTGTAGTGTGCCAGGGGATTTGATTGTTTCGCCCTTGTTGCATTGACAAACATCACATTCAACCACAAAATCGTGAACGTCCTGCTTCATACCATCCCAGAAAAAAGAACGTTTGACCCGGTTATAGGTTTTGGTAAACCCTGAGTGCCCAACGGTGGTTGTAACATGAAGTTCAGAAAGTACCGTGGATTTAAGTTTTGACTGTTTACTTAAATACAAATGGCCTTTGTATCGAAGCTCATCATTGAGCCAAGAGTACCCTGGGGAGACTGGAGAATTGGCCTGCAATTGTTGTACCAAATGCAAACTTTTGGGATCGTGTAGCCGTTGCTGGCAAACAACTTGGAGCCAATATGGTACAATGAAGGAGAGAGAAAAAATGGACCCTTCATCTTCATATTTTCTGGAAAGTTCATCAACAACTACATTGTCTTTTCCTTTCATGTAAATGATCTCATAATCATATCCAAAGAGCTTAGTCACCCATTTTTGTTTCTCTGGGGAGGAAAGGGGTTTTTCTAGAAAACACTTGAGGATTTGATGATCTATCTTAATTTGGAAGCGTTTCCCTAATAGATAAGGGCACCAAAGATCCACAACATGAATAATAGCCAACATTTACTTTTCATAGATTGATTTGCCCAAATGTCGCTCTGATAGTTGTTTGCTGGTAAAGGCCAAAGGCCGATGCTCTTCCATAAGGATTGTGCCAATTCCTTTCTCGAAAGCATCACATTCCAGGACCAAGGTCTTTGTGAAATCAGGAAGGGCTAGGACTGAAGTGGTGCACATGGCCATCTTCAAGGTTTGAAAAGCCTGAGAAGCTGCTGGAGTCCAAGTGAAAGAATTATTTTTAAAGAGAGCAGTGAGAGGTGCCGCAATCTTTCCATAATTCTTAACAAACTTGCGATAATAACCTGTTAAACTGAGAAATCCATGGAAGATTTTAAGAGTTTTGGGTGAGGCCAATCTTTCATAGCTTCAATATTTTTAAGATCCACCCTGACATTGGCCTTGCCAACAAGATGACCTAAGTACTTGAATTTTGAGGCGCCAAAAGCACATTTAGATTGTTGGAGGAAAAGTTGGTGCTGAGAAAGTAGATGGAGAACTCGATCCACATGAGCAAGATGGGTTGTCCAGGTTTTACTATATATGATTATATCATCAAACAAAACTAAGACAAAATGACGGAGAAAAGGACAGAAGACATGATTCATGAGGCTTTGGAAAGTGGAGGGAGCATTACAAAAGCCAAAGGGAATGACCAAATACTCATAGTGTCCCTCATGAGTTCTAAAAACAGTCTTAGGAATGTCTGCCTTGTTCATACGGATATGGTGGTAGCTAGAACGAAGATTGATTTTAGTAAAGCACTGGGTGACACTCAATTCATCCAAGAGGTCATCAATGACAGGAATGGGAAATTTGTCTTTAATGGTGACTTTGTTGAGGGCGCGAAAGTCATGAAACATGCGCCAAGAACCTTCTTTCTTAAGGACCATGACCACAAGAGAAGAGTAGGGGCTCGTACTAGGGCGAATAACACCTGTGTTGAGTAATTCTTGAACAATTTTCTCATTTTCATTTTTTTGGGAAAAGGGATGACGATAAGGACGAATATTGGGAGGAAGGCTGCTTGGGACAAGGGGAATGGAATGATCATGAACACCATGGGAAGGATGGAGTCCCTGGGGAGTGGAAAAAACCACTTGATGTTTAGAGAGGATGGATTGGAGGTCCTGCTGCACAAAGGTTGTCTTAGTGGCGTGTATGGCATGGAGTTGGGAAATAATGCCATAATGACCTTTTTTGAGCAACTTTTCCATGCGATGGGAACTGATGATCTCTGGGAAACCAACGGTGATGCCTTGGAACTTATATTGTTGGCCCTCCTGGTCGAATTTCATGGTTAATTCCTTAAAATCCATGAGAATGGGACCCAAAGTCCTGAGCCATTCTACACCCAACACAATGTTACAACTGCCCATGTCGATAGAAAACATATGAGATTTCATGTGGTATTCACCAATTTGGAGACACACATTTTCACAATGCCCTCCACATTTCATGGACGTGCCATTGGCAATCATGATTTGAAAATTATTGACGACACAAATATAGAAATTAGTTTCTTGGGCAATGCAACGATGAATAAAATGATCCGTGCTTCCACTATAAACAAGAATGATGACGTTCCTATGCTTATTGTAACCAATTAGCTTGAGGGTTTGGGGAGCATAGAATCCAGTGAGAGCATTTAGGAAAATGACCAGTTCTACATCGGGTGGGTCTGAGGGAGGGTTCAAGTTAGTGGGTTCAGGTGACATGGACATATGGGGAGCCTCAACATCATCTTCTGAAACATCCTCTGAGATGGCCATAAAAATATTTTGTTCCTTACACTTGTGCCCAGGAAAATATTTGTCATCACAATTATAACAAAGGCCTCTGAGTTGGCGTTCAACCATTTCAGCCCTGGTCAATTTCTGGATCTTTAGTGGAGTAGAAGGAGGAGTGGGAGTGACTGGTTTAGTATGAGAAATAAAGGAGGGTTTTCAGTTTTGAGAAAAGGCAAACTGTTTTGATTCCTTATCTCTTTTAGTAGCATCCACCCAACTCTGAGGTCGAGCCATGAGGACATGGGAACAAATCTCATCCTTGAGGCCATTGATAAAACATTCTCGGAAAAAAGCATAGGACATGCCCTCTATATGAAAATTCAATCGCTCAAAAGCGACTATAAAGTCTTCCACTGTGCCAGATTGTTTCAACTTTGTCAAACAACCTAGATGGTTGGTGTCAGCGTCAAAGCGTTCATAAATCTCTACCACAAAGTGTGTCCAAGCCACATATCTTTGGTGAACATTTTTTCTCCATTGCCACCATTTCCAACGTTCTTGATCTAGATGGAGAACACCATACCAGAGTTTGGCCAACTCATCCATAGTGCCATACAAAGAGAAATAACGTTCCATTTGAGTTACCCATCCAGTGGGATCTGAGCCATAAAATTTGGTCACATCCACACGCGGAAGGCGTAGGTCACATTGAAAGTGATGGGGCTGGAAATTCTGGGAATGAGAGGAAGTTTCACCTTCGGTTTGCAAAGGTGGGTCAGACGAGGGAAGATCTGCATGGATATGCAGCTTCGCGCAGATCATCGTAGTGAAGGATTCAAGTTGGGTAGCAAGGTCTTGTTTGAGGTCCTCTATTTTGGCGTTGATGGAGGAATGTATGTTTTTATTGACAGTGGCAATATTGGCACTGAGCTGTCTCACTTCTTGTTGGGTTTCTGTGAAATTAGAGTGCAAGGTATTGCAGAGAGCTTCCAAGTCTTGGCTACGGGTGTGGGCCATGATGAAGAGGGAACATGAAAAGGAGCGTGTGGGACCGCAAATAAAATGGGTTATGGGTGAAGTGTATCACAACGATCAGGGCGACGAGTTGAATCCAATGGGGTAAAGCCCAAATAATGGTGTTGGAAGGGGGTTGGGTCCACGAGAAAAAAATTGTTGAAAAATGATAGGTATGATTGCAATCTGAAGAATATTGCAATGACGAAATGCCCAAATGCTTAATAGGAAGAAATGTGTACTAATTTTGCAACCCGAATGCAAGAGACACAGTTGCGTGGCAATAGATCTTGTCTGTTCTGTTTTTGTTTCCGTCCCAAGGGTTAGGGTATTCAAGGGTTTTCCCTGTGCTATATCTCTCTAATATACGTGCGAGGTCCAATAGTAGTACTCGACCCAATATCTCAGGGCACAAACTAAAGAGGCTAGACCGTGCCCTTAGCCGTACTAACCGACGACCTTGTTACTAGAGAGTATCTTCCCGACTGCTGTTCTCAATGGAACTATAGAAGTCAGGTTGCCGATTTATTTATCTAAGGAGGGCTTCAAGAGATCTAGGCCGATCTGTATACATGTGTTGTTTGTTGCGCTACCACTCGAAGAGGTACCAACATGGGTTACAAGGGTGGCCAACAAATGTGCACTTAAGTACCACTTGTATTTCCTACGTGTATGATTCCTTGACCGCAGGTTTATGTGCGTAACAATAGATCTCTGTAGCTTAAAGACGCTGGAATACGTCTCTATCCTGAAAAAAAAATTAACCCACAATTTTCTACCGAGGAAGGTGCTCTGATTCCACTTGTAATATTCTAGATATAAAATAGTATGCAGAACAAAAATAATTAGCTAGAAATGGCAGATAAACAACGATATAACCAGAACAATACCACAATAATACCAAAATAATACCAGAATAACACCAGAAAGAACACTTTGATTACTAAGAGCAATGTTCACTTGCCTCTTCGAGGGGGAAACCTCCAGTAGAGCAGAGCTCTATTACAATAATATCCAAGACAAAACTTCTCATACCCTCTACTCCTATTTATACTAAATATGTCTATCAAAAGAACAATCTAGAGGAAGATCCTTCTAGAAGCGGAAGATTCTATTAGGTCTTCTTACATTCGACTTATTCTTCCTTATTGCTAGGCCTTATTAATATTGACCTTTATTACATGGAAATATATTATTCTATCGACATGAGGGGTTAGGTCCCTAACAAACTACCTACACCTTCCTAAGTAATCTACGATCACAAACGTGCCACTAAAATATCCCTAAAAGAAATAATAGTCATTAACAAATTTGCTAATATCCCGACTCAGGTGGATTAGTCCCGAGGTCACAATAGTAACAAAGTAAGGAGAGGACCTTGCGCACAAAGGCATGGGTTGATGAAGTCTCGTGAACCAGTAAACGAAGGAGTGAGAAGCAGTTACCCGACCTCCACTAACCAACCTTATGCGGTGCAAGTACCCACGCTTCGCAAAGCACCCTCCAATAATACTGACAAGTGTGATACGAAGTCCGCCCCAGGTACCACGAAAAACCCCTCCCAGTCACCTTTGAGATTCCTAGGAAAAGCAACTGAGGTCACGAACTCACAATCATCGTCTAAGGGGTATAGTCGAAAGTCGGGATCGAACGTATGGGAAGGGTAGCTAAGCCCGAAGCCTTGAAAGCGCTGCCTCTCACACAGGTAAGGGCACTAATGAAACCCCCAATATACAATATTTCCTCTATGCTCAGTTAAGCCTTGTGTTAGCGTCGCCATTTTTCTTTCCATTTAAAGTCAGTTTTGAGTCACGTAATGATCCATATGCCCGAACATGTGAAGTCAGGTATGTAACACCGTGAGGTTGAAGTTAGCAAATGGTCGGTTGGCCCTTGGAAATGGGAAAGGGTGTCAGACTCGGAAACTGTATACGTGGTATGGGCATGTCTTTTCCCAAAAGGTTGAATCCTGTTAATAATCCAGTTTCTACGTACATCGGTCGAGTCAAGTGGTTAATAAAGGTCGCGTCGGCAAGTGACACAGTTATTATCAGTCCACCATGAAGGCCGAAGGAATGAAAAATTGCAGCGTTCGTATTAATACATGCACAACAAACCGTATCACCTGCGTTCCACACACGGGGATTTGCCATGAACAACCTAAAATTCGACTTGAAACATCTCGTCGCCATAAATTCATTAGTTTCCAACATGTTTTCCTCTCTTGTTTGATTCGTTATAAATCTCAGATGCTTGGTGTGTCCTCCAGTCATAGAACCAGGCCTAATCTCTTTTTGGAGTTTCCCTTTGCCAATTCAGTTGGTTCAGAACCACCCCCCGGTGCATTCGTTCAAAATGCTACACGTAGAGTATACCTTGGTCGCACCATGGCGGATTCTCAAAGAATAGGGAAGGGCGCGCTGAGTGGAAGAATTGCGAGGTTCGAACCTCAAAGAAATTGGAATTCTTTTGCGCCCGCGACAACCATCCCCAAAGACATGGAAGAAACCATTCTTTCACCTACAAAAGAGACCAGATCAAGTCGCGGAACAACCGAAACAGAGGGATTCATACAGGAGAGGGAGACAACAAGAGCCTCCTCCTCCAAACAACAACTGCCTCGGAGGAGGGGAAGGCCGAGAAAGAACGAGGAAATCATGAAGGCTATAATTCCAGAAGGATTGCACATCGGAATGGCAGCTGGAGAACTACTTAGACGCGTCACCCAGCTAGAACCTGCAGGGAAACCGAGCCAGGAATGCAGGATCAGAACAAGGAAAGCTGACACCACGGGAACGAATGAGGAAACACCATCTCAACAGCTGAAGCAGGCAAAGTTGGCTATTTCCGAGATTTATCAGGAGAACAAGGAATTAAAGCGGGAGCAAGCGACAAAGACCGCATAAGCATTTTCTGCACAGAGTCGCGGAGGGAATGTGGTGGGGCTGAAAGGGAAACTTAGAGAGACGCAAAATGTTATTGTCAAGCTGCGAGAGGCGCAAAGGTTGGCAGAAGAAAAGCACACAGAGTGTTCCAGAGAATGCGAAGCGGCTGAGCAGGAAAGCTGCATGGCTCTTGCCAACACACAAAAAAAGAAAGTTTAATGGACAACATTCTTCTTCATGACAGTTTTGAGTGATACAGGTCCTTTGAATCATCTTACCATTTTGATAATGGTCATGAGAATCCAACAACTGTTTGTTGCACACAGCTCTCCAACAAATAGGCGTGTAACAAAAGATGAAACCAACATTGCAGACAACAAGTTTTTGACAGACACCTGTTCGCCAGGATTCCCGATCAAGAGATACAACGACACATTTTTTCCTACGTCAGATTTTGATCGACGATCAGGCCCCGTGGCGAACTTGAAGGCAATCGTTAGTAGACAAATGTGATTGTTTCCTACTTTTGGATAGTGTCATGCGAAGCGTCTCTGACGTATGTGGCGTAGTTTTTCCTAGTTTAGGGTTAGCAATTAGAAAATAGGGCAGCCCAAGTGGCGCCATCGCTTATATATTTCATCTTTTCGATGTAAGACGGGTTGGTTGGCAATTTTGAGAAAACGACTACTATTGTATGTAATCTGAGTTTTTGACTGAAATTTAATGCAAATCTCCTATGATTTGATGAAAAGATTCTAGTTTTTATAGTCGGATGTATTGTGTCTCTTTCTTTGCGTATGTGTTTCATGTTACCTTTTATTTCATATCTCATACTGTCTATTTCAGAACGAATTTTCGAACTCGTGGATTCATTGTACAACACCCCTTGTTCGTGCCACTTAGACAAAACGTTTTCCTCTCAAGCTAACTCCGAATTCGTCCACAACGACGCTCTTGAGATACTTCTGTGTTTTTTTTTCCCTCCACACTTTACGATTTACACTGAAGGCTGTTGCTCACCGAGCCTTCTCCTCTCGGATCCAGTCACTGAGTCATTTGTTCCGTCTCTTCCTCAGATTGACCCCATAGCCCAAGTTTTACTTTTCTACGCCAATATAACCGAAAACCTTTTTACCATCGATGTTAAATCTAGCCACTATTTTTAGAGTCATATCCTGCGCGGAGACCGCGCCATTTCTGAGAGAGCCCTCTCCAGATCCGAAAGGCTAGTTTCGAGTCTCAAAGTCGGTTGAAAAAGTTACCTTCGTCGTCTGTTCATCAACCAAATAGATTTACAGAGTGCTAACACCTTGGAGGGGTTATATCCTAGAATCTCCTTTGCACGACCTCGTGTTTGACTCTTGTGTTAGAGGAGCTTCCCAGTTATACTTATACGCAATTGGATTTTTCACTTCCTAGCTTAGACTCCTAAGTTTGTTTTTTAGCCTTGGAGAGATTAACTCTCCTACCTAAACCAAGGCCCTAACCTAAACTTGTTTGTTTACCCTGATAAAATGAAAATGTCTAATTGATTTTAGTTAGCGTTCATTTTATAGGCTGTTATTTACTAAAAAAGGGTGCGGAGTGAAACTGAATGATGTTTTGATGGACTCAACAGAAAAAACACTTACGAACACAAATGTAAGATGTAATTCTTCACTGAAAATGAGAGTGTAAATAACGCTTTAGAATTTAACAACAACAAAATCTTTCCTTTTGTATGCAAGATCTATGAACTTTACAAATAAGATTCTTTACTTTTTTTAGAAGGCTACTCAAAACTGAAAAATAAATACTTTTTCAAAACAAGAGAAAAATGCCGAATAAGCCTAAGTGCCGAAAAATTGATTATTTTCTTGAAACTTAAAAGGCAAGGGAACACGAGAAGAAACAACCAACAACAAAGGTATTTTTTGTATTTTTGTTACTAAAAGGAAATAAAATGCAACTAACATACAATTTTGTATTTTCTTTTATGAACAAAGGAAAAGAAGGTAGAGAGGAAGAAAAAAGACAGCCTAGGGTCACTGGAGTACAAGAAAGAACTGGAAGTAAAGCACAACTACATCAAGACTAACCTTTCAACCTACCTAAGAACCTTATACAAAAACAAATCAAACAATCAAAGACTAAGAACCTTTTAATCCAAAACTTAAGTTTACAGATGCTTGAGATGACTTCCAAAGACAAAAAAACCAGAGGAGGTTCAGACAAGGTTGACCGTCCAACCCAGACTTTCCTAGACACCAGAAAATGTCTTAAAAACAATTTTCCAAATATGTACGTGACTGTGTACAATTAAAATCGTGTATGTATGAGACTATCATTGAAGAAACACGCATATGTATGTGGTTTATACATAGGAAAAGGGAGTACAACTCAACAAAAATCCAAAAAGAGAAATTGCAGGAAATCCAGGAGGCTTCTAGAGAGTGGAATAAACCTATAAGGTAGTAAATGATTGATAATAAGCCAAGAAAACAAGAAAAACATTAAACTAAAATATTCCTAAAACCGACCCAAACTAGGAGAAAAGATCCCCAGTGGAGTTGCCAATTCTGTAATAAAAATCTAAGTCACATGGCTTTGGGTCAGGGCCACAACATAACAGTGCCATAAAATATGCCTTCCAAACTATAATTAGGTAGTTAATTAAAGGTAACTACCTACAATAACTAACTTTCAGAAGAAAGGAAAGAGAACATACCTGGGACCCTACGTTTGAAGTAGATCCCTCTTAAGGTCTTTCGCTCCAAAACTCCTTCACGACGACCTTATGAAATTCCTGCAAATAAAGAAGTATGCAATTGCAAGAAAGTAGCTATCTGCTAACTAACTAGATATAATCAATTCAAGTTCTATGTTAGATTCAAAATAAGATACACATAATATCATTAATCATGAATTAACAAAGAGAAATGGACGAGAATGAGAGTTATTTTATTAATAACAACAAATGGGGTTGGTTACAACTTGTAATCGTTGCGACACGATCCTGGAACCAGGCTCCAAGTTCCTCCGCCCAAGGCCTGAGATGGAAAACACTACCTCTGAATTTTTGTGTTCCATCGAGTCCAAGGAAGTATTGGGTTTCTTCCGGACGAAATAAAAGGAAACAAAAATCCCCAAAACAAGGGTTTTCAGGGGGGAAGACAATATCATAAATATAGGAAAACAGGGGCTTGCAGGGCTATAAGGAAACTGCAAGCATAAGGCTGCATCTCTTTGGTATATTTTTCCTCCATCCCAATTCTCTCTTTTATACTCCCTTTTGACATTTGGACTAGTTATGAACGTGATATAGGAGGTTGGAAACCTGGGGAACCCATCAAATCTGCCCAAAATATCAAGAATTATATAATTTTTTGAGCCAATTAAACATGTACGCGGGTTGCTAACTAGCAAGGCGTGTATATACGCGAGTTACTTTAAGGAGAGTTGCATACATCTGGAAAAAAGGGGATTCTTAAATATGTTTTTAGGGAGGAAAAGAGGGTTTTTACTCCTGCAAATAGGGAAAATAATGTAACTCAAGCCAATGAGTTGTCATAGCAATAGAAGATGTCAAATGATGCTATAACACATGGTTGGCTATTTAAATCTCTTAGATATGCATATATGTATAAAGAATCATGAAGGGTTGTAAAGAAAATTGAATGTGGTGTAATTTTATTTGAGGATTTGCTTGAAATTATATGAGCCTTGAGAGGAATTGAACTAAGCCTTGATTTATTAGCGCATTGATTTTAAAAGGGGTTGAGAATGGCAGTGTAACACGTTAAATTTATATGTAGATTATATTCTATGCTAAAGGACCATTATGGCCTAGTCTTTATTTGAGTGACAATTTATCTTTGATTCTTTAAAATAGTCCAATAATTCAAACACGATTGTATATGTTGTATGTTAATATGGAAATAAATATTATTATTAACGAAGTTTGATTTTGGACTACTTGGTAGTAGTCCAAGTTTACCACGTGTAAACATGTCCTAATTGATCGAGGTACTTAGGAGTTGTCAAAGTTTACCCTTGTACATGCCACATTTGATTCAAATACTTGGGAGTAATCCAATTTACCTTCTTATTGGAATATTGATTCTACTTCCAATTCATTGAGATGTAACACATGATGTGACATGTCCTAATGTTTGAATCATTGAGTATGCTACATAGATCAAGATTGGGAAATATGCTTTTGTTGTTGTATTATGATTCTTGAATTTTAAGTATTAGTTTGCATCAATGGTCTCATAGTATAAACACTTGGTTTTTATGCATTTCTCTTAAATTTATGGATAAAATGGTCTAAATGGACTTTATAAGAAATCAATATTTGTAAATCGATATTGGTTAATTGTGATCTTTATTTAATGTTGAAGGTCAATTATGGGTCCCTTATTCTTTGCATTAGTTGTTGCT
>SNQJ01S0221114.1:5471-17944 GCA_010110895.2 Picea sitchensis
TGCATTCACTGTTTCATTGACTCGTAAGAAGTAGGCTGCAATATTCTCATCTTCCTTAATTTTTAGTTGTTTGAACTAACCTCTGTAAGTTTGAAACTTTGCTGCTTTGACTTTTGTATCTCCTTCATAAATATTTTGAAGCTTGTCCCAAATTCTTTAGTGGATTTACAATGTACAACTTTAGTGAATACCATATCACTGAGACCATTCAAAAGTGCATTTGGGGATTTGGAATTATTCTCACCGAGTTTCACTGCTTTGTCATTTGTTGGTGGAACTGTTGGTGTTGTGTATCCATCTATAATTGATTGTCAAACTTGAAATCCATGTGCCTGTATATATGTCTTCATCCTTATGCTCCAAAAATCACACTTTTGTCCATCAAACTATGGTATTCCATTTTTATACAAGTTGGTACTCTCCATGATCTTCTTTTCATTGGTTAAACTGATTTATGAAGGAACCTACTCTGATACCAATTGTTGGATTACTGAGAGGGGGGGTGAATCAATAATAGTGCAATTGTAATCCTTTTTCTTCAAATTAATCCAAGTGTTATATCAATGTAGTATTATTATCCAATAATGAGCAATAAGAAATGAACAATCATACACATACACAGTACACCAGTGTTTTACATGGAAACCCAAATTGGGAGAAAACCACAGAATGATTTTTCTTATATGTCTTGAAGAATTACATTCATTGGAAGAACCAACTTCCTTTGTTTTCCAGCTACAACTGGAAGGAGGCTTCAACCCCCTAGTTTCTCAGGATACAACTTGAGGGAAGCTCCAACTACCCAATTCTCTCGCTACAACTAGAAGGAGGCTACAACCCCCTATGTTCTTCGGCTACAACCAAAAGGTGGCTACAACCACCTGTCCTTGCCCCGTCCAACCTCCCTGACGTAGAAGTAAAATTATGAAACCATTGTCAACCTGTCACTATGAGATATACTGTTGTACAACTATATCAACCTGTACCACTGACCTATATCCAACCTGTACAACTGCCATGTAATAAATCTGTACCTAAACTGAACATGTATCTACAAAAATACAATAGGTATGCGACCTGTAGTGCTACAGCTGGCGTATGTATGCTACCAAATTGTTATGCGGCTTGCATATGCCTTCTGAAAACTGGCGTTTCCTTTTCTTGAAAACTTCTGACCTTCTGTAACTTCTTTCACATAGATCTGTAACCTGTCACTGTATCTAGACTATAACTAAACCTTGTGCATGCATCCTCATATATAACCTTTACTCAAGGAAAGTATGTCTCTCTCTAGTCATGTGTCATATAGGTATGTGTAATCATAAACAAGTATAATATCCCTCACATGATATTAGTAATCAATCCCTTTCTAATATTTAGTGTCTCAATACATCAACTACTACACAAATACAAGCTCTCAACCATGTACCATAAAAACCCTTAGCCATATGCCAAGAAATACAAGAAGTTCCTCACAAGAAGTATCAATGAAGAATATACAAACACAATATTTCTGTAGATCTGACTTATGGAGAAGATCCCATGAAACTACTAGTCTCTCTAGGGAAAATCCTCAAATCTCCATTGCCATTCCTCATGCATACATCAAAATCCAACTATTCATAGAAATAATACATACCTTTTGAACCAATGGATGGATCTGATGTATCTGATCACTTTAGACCTTCTTGGGAGCTTGATATCAGAATCAAGAACCTCTTCATCTTCATCTTCTCAAGTTTCCATGGCTTTACCAACATGTACTCACCTTGTACACAACCAACCCGTGTACATATGCTCCCTATACATAGACAACCCGTGTACTATACACACCCTATACACAGACAACCCACATATGCCTAAGAAAATAGGGTTTTCTGTAAATCTGAGAATTTTTCCGTCAACCCTTCGTGCTGCCTCGGATGTTTGCCACTTCAGATGTATCCACAAGTATTTACAAGAATATTTACACAAGAAAATAGATATCCAATATGTACAAGTGTATCTTTAATGAGTGAGCTTTGCCTCTTATTTATATCTTCATGTAGCATTACACTTTCCTTATTTTAGGGCTTCTTCATTTAAAATAAATTCTTTTGCAAAGCACTTTGACCCTTGGGGGCTTCTATAAGACTCATGAGGGGTTCTCCAACTTCATATGGTCATAAGTCTCTAACCGTGAGGAGTTATGTGACGTTCCACATACCACCAGAAATGGCATGACAAACACTATCCATCTAGGATAGTTTCACTGACAAATTCACTGTCCTTCATCTTATTATTCCACAATTAAGCATGGGTTCTCTCACTCCGCAAAGTGTCTTCTCAAGAGGGCTTTCACCATAAGGGGACCACTTTGGACTTCATCCATCTTTACTTCTTATCAACCATGACAAAAAAATAATGAGTCATCTTTACATCAAACAATTTTGGGTCCATTACCCAAACCTTTGTGCTACAGAGCTTTCTTCAAGGGTTGACATCAATGACAACCAACCTTAATCAATAGAACCCACACTAGGCTATTCATTTGTCCAGTTGAATATAACAAATCAACATAGAGTGTTACCAATTGGAAGGATTAAATGTGTGACAATAGATTCAGATGGAGTGCGCACTATGGAAGATTTTGAAGTAATAGAGATAGTATATGGCACAACACCATACCCAACATTGATTGGATTGGATTGGGCATTTGATAACCAAGCTATAATCAATCTGAAGACAAGAAAAATGACTTTTGAATCAGGAGAATATAGAGTCATTGCACCATTGGATCCTTCAGAAGGAGAAAGGTTTGTAGAGCCCACTTTCTTGGATCTGGAGGAAATAAACAAGTTGTACAAAACCACCGCGTGAGAAGAGGATTATGTTAACCCAACTGTAGATGGGGTACTCAACTAGAGAAGAATTACATCATGTTCTTCTGACTCAGATAAAGGTTTGGATAATTGGCAACAACAATTACATGAAGTATCCACAAAGAGATGCACAAGAATAGACTGCATAGTAAGATGGGTTGGTACAGAGATAAGAGAACCTCCCGGTTTCCATGGGTTAAATGAATTAGAGGAATTTTTGACAAAATATGAAGAGGAAGTACTAGAAAAACATAGGCTCTTATCCCTAGATATTGCAATCAAAGCCACACTTGCAAGATTGTGGGGTGCACCCAAAGAAACAATTTAGGACTAGTATTAATGTAAACGATTACTGCACATTAGATTTGGTGCAGAGAAGGGGAGCAATAAAATGCCAAGGTATGATGGGAAAGGAACACCAATGGAAGACTTGGAGAAGTGAAAGACAGAGTAGAAGATGACACCACCAGAGGAATGGAATTATCATTTTATCCATACATTGGAAGGAATCCCAGGGAACTGGTACATAGACCAGGAGATGCACAGAGGCACTACAGAATGGACATGCTTACAACATAATTTTGTAGTAATGTTCTCATTTGAACATGAGAACCCCAACATTGATTCAACAATGAAGATGATACAAGGAATGATATGTATTGATTCTGTAGAGGTTGAAATCATGATAGAATATCAACAATAGAATAGACAGACAATCAAAGAACTACTTTCATGCTATCATGTTGAAGAGGAAGCACTAGATGAATATGATCTGCAACATTCTGTGGAATCAAAAGTATTTGCTACACCAATCAAAGTTAAAAAATTCAACATTGGGATGAATGAAAATCATAAAATGGAAAGTATTGGAGACTATTGGTATGAACAAACAATAGAAAGAATAACAGATTACTGCACGAATACACTGACATGTTCCCAATGAACTTTACAGAGATGAAAGGAATAGTAGGGGAGCTAGGTGAGATGAATATACCCATCAAACTTGAGGCTAGACCTGTTAGGAAGAGACCCTATACACTAAATCCAATATATAAGCAGAAAGTGAAAGAAGAAATTGACAGAATGTTGGAAGTTGGTATCATAGAACCAATAGAGGAATCTGAATGGATAAGCCCTATGGTAGTCTAAGAAAAGAAATAAGGGGGATAATGGTGTATATTTGAGGAAAATTAATGATGCTTTCTTACATGACCCTTTTTCCACCCCTTTTATAGATGAGGTCTTGGAGAATGTGGGAGGCCAGGAAGAATATTCATTTATAGATGGATTCGCAGGTTACCATCAGCTCAAAATAGCTCCAGAGGACTAGTATAAGACTACTTTTTCTATAGAATGGGGATCCTACCAATATACAGTCATGCCATTTGGGCTAAAGAATGCACCAACCATATTTTCAAGAGTAGTCATAGTTGCTTTTAAGGAATTCATACATCAATTTCTAGAAGTATATCTAGATGAATAGACCGTATATAGTCTATTAAAGGACCATGTAGAAGTGTTAAAACTAATGTTGGAAAGATGAAGGCAGTGTCAGATATCATTAAACATCAAGAAATGCATATTTGGTACACCTTTTGGAATATTGTTGGGACATATATTGTGTAAACAAGGTTTACTAGTGGATCATGCTAATATTGTAGTCATTGTAAATTTACCACCACCAAAGTCAATGCGCCAATTGAGAGAAACACCAGGACATACAAGCTATTACAAGAAATTTATAAAGGGTTGTGCACAAATTACTTCACCAATGGAAAAATTGTTAAATAAGGACACCCGATTTTAGTGGAATGAGAAAAGTCAACAAGGATTGGACACCTTAAAATAAAATATGGTCACAACACCTATCCCAGTATTCACAGATTGGAAAAATACATTTCATGTGCATGTAGATGCATCAACCATAACACTTGGAGAAATACTGGCATAGCGAGGAGAAGGGGACTTAGACCATCTTATATCCTTTGCAAGTAGAGAATTGTCAGAATCAGAGAAAAATTACAACACCACAGAAAGAGAAGGCCTATCCATGGTATATGCACTTCAGAAGTCCAGGCACTACTTATTGGGAAAACACTTTAAAATGTTCACAGACCATTCTACCCTCAAATATCTAGTCAATAAGCCAGTGTCGGGGGGGAGAATTTGTAGATGGATATTGTTATTTCAAGAATTTTATTTCGAAGTGATATTCAAACTAGGGAAGTTGAATGTAGGACATGATCACCTGTCAAGGGTAACCAATGGAGAAGAACCTACTAACTTGGAAGACAACTTCCTTGATGCATAATTATTTTTAGTACAGGTCACTGATGAATACTTTGTTGATATTATTGAACACTTAACTACAGGGGTTTCACCATAAGACTTTAGCACTGCACAGAAGAAAAATCTGGTGGTGAGAGCTACAAACTATCAACTTATTGCAATACATTTATACAAGATGGGCGGATATAGCATTTTGAGAAGGTGTGTATTAGAACATGAAAGACCTAGAATTTTGGAAGAAACTCATGAAGGTATAGCTGGAGGACACTATGAAGGAAAATATATTGTGCAGAAGGTATTGCACGTAGGATTATGGTGGCCAAAATTACATAAAGATGCCAAGGAATATTTCCAGAAATGTGATTTTAGTCAGAGGGTTGGAAAACCCAATAGAAGGGATGAGATGCCTCTAAGACCACAAGTGACTCTGCAAGTATTTGAAAAATGGGCAATAGACTTTGTTGGACCAATCAATCCACCAACAAAAAGGTCAGGAGATAGATATATCATTACTGCCACTGAATACTTAACAAGATGGGAAGAACCAACACCATTCAAGGACTGTAGCGCAGAGATAAGAACACACTTCTTGCTTGAGCAAGTGATCACCATATTTGGATGTCCAAGGATTTTGATGAGTGACCAAGGAACTCATTTTATCAATGATACCATCAGGGCTATGAATTAGGAGTTTGAGGTCTATCACCAAAAAAGTACACCATACCATCCTCAGGAAAATGGAACGGTAGAAGCTTTCAATAAGATTTTGGAAAATGACTTGACTAAGATTTGCAATGTCAACAAAGGTGATTGGGACTTAAAAATACCAGCAATACTGTGGGCATATAGGACCACATGTAAGAAGTTGACAGGACAAACACCATTAAGATTGGTGTATGGGAAAGAAGCAGTGGTGCCATTAGAATTTCTAGTACCTAGTCTACACGTAGCAACAATTATTGACATGACATAAAGAGGCACAATACAGGAAATTCTAAGTCAACTAATGGAAATGGAAGAGGACATGATTCTGGTAGGATTTCATTAGGAACTACAGAAACCAGCAGATAAATCCTGACATGCCAGACATATTAAAAATAACAGTTTTAAGGAGGGAGACCTAGTCTTTCTCTATGACAGCAAATTTTTCCAACATCCTGGTAAGTTTAGAATGCATCGGCTAGGGCCATATGAAGTAAAGACTATCATAGATGAGGGATCTGTGCAACTAAAATATTTGGGAGGAATAGAACAAAAAGGAATGATCAACGGTAGTCGAATGAAACTATATAGGGACAATCGACCTACTAACCCTTAAAAGCTACGGCGCAGTAAGAAACACATGTATATAATGTACTATAGTAGAAATTAGGAAAGAAAACCCATAAAAATAAAGACAAAAGTATAAAAAGAAGAGAAAGGAAAAAAAAGTAGTAGAAAAGAAAGGAAATACAAAATATTGGGAAATATCATGCGTAACAGATAGTGGAATCAGTGCGACAAAAATAAAAAGTGATAGCGCACATCATGTGGGACATGAAGAAAACACTGTGCACTACGGGAAAGTCGCAACAGAAATGTACGAAGCACCGAAAAACTGCACCGCACCAGAAAAGGGGCCAATGGTTGGAAAAACAAAAATCGACCGTCAAGGTAAAAAGATACGAATTGGGCATTTATGAAACTGAACGAAGTGTACTCGACAAGATTCAACGCATTAATACCAACCAAAGAAGCTTCTTCAAGAATATCCAGGGAACTTATGACGCCCTATATAAAGTGAAAACGCAGGCCAAACAAGACTTATTGTGCATTTGCAAACCCGCGAAGCTAATGAGCACGAAGGCGAGAGGTGAATAGGCGAGTGCAGAGATTGAAGCAGTTGAATCTCAATATGGAAAGCAAGAATTACCCATGATGGCACCTCCAAAGGTCAATGCATCAACATGAAAAACACACAGTAGTCTCATGTCACCACAGGAAACCGCAAAGGCAGAACAAGAATTTACACAAAGAGAGGGAATCATCGATGTCGACACAATTCCTTTTCTATAGGTTGAACCAATGAGTGCTACATTGGTAGAAGAAGAATGGCAGGCCCCAACGTTGGCCAGGATGGATATAGACTCGCACGACAATGCGTAGGGCCATGACCCATTAGCCATAGGGAACTCACAACAACCTTCCAGGGCCGAAGCAACCCACAAAATGAATGGTGGAGACAATGAAAGGACATAGTCTGATAGGCCGAGACCATAACCTGTGGTGGGGTCCGCACAACAAGAGGAAGTACAGATTGAAGATATCACAAGGAAACCAGAGTCGGGCAGGGAAGATAGAGAACCAGAGGCTGGGACCACTAGCACGTCGGTAAAGAGAAAGGGAAAAAAACCCATCATGTGGTCTCCACGCAAGCAAGACGATGCCTCGATCGTGTTACCACGCATTCCAGAGGGGGTGCCTGCCACACCAACTCTATTGGGTTGTGTCAAAAGGTTGAGATATGCAGACCATGATGTGTCTGACACCAAAAAATTCCTAGAATTTGTGCAACAATTGTATATAGAGCGCCTAGGCACATGGCCATTTGGAGATCTAATACTGCATCCAAAGCAATGGGTGGAAAAATAGGAAAACACAGGGATCCTAAACTTGTTAGAGATTCCCCACTTCAGCAGGGGGAGAGAGGTGAACAACTACGTCAAGCAGTTGATGGTAGTCCTCCATGGAGGATTTTTTTGGTTAGAAGAATCGGTCTCAATCGATGTAGAGCTCATTGCATTCATCACAGGCCTACCATCAAATGGAAAGAATACCACACAATACCTAGACGATAAAACCAAAGAAAAGGCTCTTGCAGAAGATATGAAGAAGACGTATGGGACAGAAAGAGGCTCATGTGGAATAATTATAAAACAGATCAGTGATGCAAACACCAAAATGACCAAAAAATTAATGGCATGCAAGGTACTTTGCAAATTTTGCAAGGACGAGGTCCCAACAGGGGTTGTCGCAGTAGCAGCACAATGTGAAAATGACACCATGCTCAATTAAGCCCCATATTTACTGATTTTGTTCCTAGACGAATGAAAGGATGCACAGGACTTGGGAATAGAGTTCCATTACTCCTGGATGATGATTTTGATAACATTAATTGGCTGGAAAGAGCCTCCCTACTCAGATTTATGTGATAGAGTAGGCTATTGTCACACAACATGGTACACGTCGATGGGAAACACTTCAAATGCCAAGCGAAGAAGTGGAAATTCCAACACTTTTGATCAGCACCTCAGTGACATAAAAGACATCATAGCCAACACATGGAGGATAACTCTGGAAGTCCTCATGCAGTACCAAGGGATAGCCAACTTTAAGGCTACCCGACACAACATGTGGATCCAAGCACACAATGATACAGAGAAAGAATGGCTACATCTTTGATTTTGCATCAATGCAGAGGAAGTTGAAATGGCAATGAGAGACTGACAGGGTGACTGGAAGATCCCAGTCATCACTAAGGACATGCCCAAGGGAAAATAAGTATAAGCAGGGTCGTCCAAGACATCTACAGGAGGCAGTGTAGCGACAAAGAAACCCACACAGTAGACGAAGTCAGGTCAAAATCCAGTGCAATAGAAGAAGGGCAGAGTTCGAAAGAAGGATGTGGAGATAGAAAAGAACGACAATGCCCTGGTGTAGGAAGAAAAATTAAGGGGGTACACAACGACGTAGGAAAACCCTTCAGAAGCTACTCCACAAGAAACAGGGCCACCCAAATGGCCAATTATACATACAGGTGAGCTGCGCAAGAAGGCCAAGGCCCATAAAAAAATCATAGAATATACAATCACCAAGGATGATGTCGATCTCATAGGAGAGAGAGTACATGACTGCACAACGGAGGAGTTTAAAGAGGTTGATAACCAAAGAGGAAGAATACAAAATGAGTTGTCCAATATTAAGCAGGTCTTAGAATAGATACACGAAGCGAAATTGAAAGAAAGGGGAACAAAACTGATCCCCCGAGCAGTAGAAGTAAGGGATAGGACCGTGCAAAATGAAGAAGACACCATCCATACTGTAGTGCAAGAAAGTTCGAGCTTCCAAATAACAACAAATATGCTTTAGGTTGACGAGGCCATAGCCCAGACACCACTCAAACACCTGGCGTAGGTACACTTGGTATTGGCTAAAATACCAACAAAGGCACTATACAAACTACAAGTCAATGTCGCGCATGAAGTGTAATCACAATCTAGAACAGATGCAGCGGAATTGCAAGTAACCAGAAATGGAAAGGATTCTCTAGAACTGGTGGTAGAGAATGTAAAGTGGGAGACAAAAGAGGAGAAGAAACATGCAGATAACTTAGAGTGGAATTTGAAGGAAGTCTTTACAAGAATTCTAGACAACATGCAGGAAACCATGAACAATGCAGAAGAACAAATCCAAATCATTATGTATACACTCAAGGATTATAAGAAGGATATCGAGGAACTTAAAGAAAATTTAACCCCAACTACTCCTCCTAAAGTCACAGATGAAATGGAACAACAGACAACCCTGCAAGTGGCAATGTTGGAGAAAGAAGCTGAAAAGGTAATACAACGTTTTGACAGGACTGCGTAGCTATGGATAACGTTGGAGGAAGATGATAGGGTCCAAAAACTAGACCAGCAAGAAGAGTAAATCAGCACTGCAATCCAGGAGCTGAAGCAGTGAAAAAATTCCATGAGCATTAGAGAGCAATTGAAGGGTGCGCAAGAGATGAAGATCTTCCAGATAAAAGGGAAGACTATGCAAAATAACAAGCAATCCAGGCAAGCTTAGCTAGAACCTCTCCAAGAGAAAGGAACGCAAATAATTCAGAACTAGAGGAGTAAAAGACAATAATGGCTCAGGATAATGCCGAGAGTGCAGAGTCTCTCAAGGAACATGTCACAATGCAGAGGGTGGAAGATATTACAGGGAAAGTTGCACAAGCTAGAGAAAAAAGGGTAGAATTAGAAGGAAAATATCACAACTTGACAGAGGCTATTCAGGGAGCACGCACCACCTGAGTGGCTCAGGACGAGCCACATATCAGTGTTGGGGGCCTGTTGGGCGCAGGCCTATTTTAAGAAGAAAGGTTGTTTTGGGTGTGTTAGTCCTTAACCTTGTTTTTGACTGATTGGGCGTCCTTAGTCCATGTCCTACCCATTTTCCATAATTTTTATTTAAACTTTGTTTTTCCCTTCTCATCTTGAAAGCTTATTTTAAATATTTTTGTGCACTTTTTTAAATGATTTTGAAGTTTTTGAAAATTAGGATATGATATGAAAGCTTTCTATCACATCATTTGTCTTTTACTCATTTGAATTTTCAAATTTAGTGCTATTCTTGTAGCGCCGTGAGTAATCATTATTTTGCATGTGCGACCCTGCTCAGATCGTGTTCTAACATTCAAAATCATTATTAGAGGATCTACACATCTCTTTATGATCTATTTTAGGTTGTTATTCTTATGATAACAACTAAATTTAGAGGATTGAGCTGTACTCGCCACCTCGACATCAAATCAATACACTCGATTATCATTTCATATGAATGAAATCATTATCTGCCTATTTTAGTATGTCTGTTATTCTACGCATGGTTTGCAGGTAAAGAGATAACTCTCAGTTTTCAATAGCCCTTGGAAGTTGGAGATTAAACCCTCAACCTTCTCAGAATTTTTTGCGGGATTGTATCAATGTTATGGCACCCAAAAAGAGTGGTCAGATAACCAGATTGGATCCTGAAAGGACAAAATTGCTCGAAACATTTCCTTAGATGGCACATAAATTCAAGGATGCTGGTTGGTTTGACTTCTTCTCAACATTCCAAGGACATGACGAGCATATCTCTATGACATTTGCACATAATTTTGATGGTTTCTAATCTGTAGTTGGTAAACTTCTGATGCACATGACAGAGAATTCCATTGCTAAATGTTGTAGGTTACCAGTATATGGGGAAAGATGGTGGAAGAAGGAAAATGTAGTCATGGAGTTTGTAAATCAGGTTTTAATTTCAGAAAAGAAAAACCCTAATTGGAGCCAAGGTATCCCACATAGATGGAAGAGGAAAGAATGGCACACCACTCTGTTGATTGTCCACAGGTACATTGCATGTGAAGGCATATTTTCTCTGGTCCATCTCTATCATATTAGACTGTTGATCCATGTAAATGGTGATTTCCCTCTTAACCTACCTTATTTCTTATTAATTTTTTTATTCAATATGTCTAAGAGGATTCAGTAACACCCCGAAACAACAAAAAACATTGTTTTTCATCAATGGTCGATCAGAACATTGGTAGTATTTTTATTAAATGAAGTTCAAAGGTCTTGGGACTAGTTAATCCAGTCATTAAAACCTAATATGCAAAAAACTAAGTATAAAACTGTCAAGGAGAAGAAACATGTTAAAGAGAAATATACCTCTTAAGCCACAGAGGTTTTGATGAAATAAAGTTCCCCTATAGCTAGGGTAACTCATGCTGGCAAGATAAAATTACAAACCCAACAAGCTATCGGTGATTTTCCTATGGGTAAAATTAATGAGAAAGGCACTACCAATCGATTTAGGAAACTTAAAATGGAAGAAGAGACTGACATCCATTTTGATCCAGATATAAAAAGGGAATTTGATGAGAATGAATATTACATCACAAGTCTAGTTCAAAGTCCAACTAAAAAGAAGAAACAACCTATAGGCAAGAAGACTACAAAAGGTAAGAAACAAAGTAAGAAGAAAACACATGTACCTAAATGTCCTATAAGAAATTCTACGAGAGCTGCAAATAAATCCAGAATGAACTCAAAAGCCATGTTTCATCCTTCCATCAAGATAGATAACCTCGTAATCATAGAAGACAACTCATAAGACTCCAAGAAAGAGATCAGAAAATATGCTTTGGCATCTTCTTTACATAGGTCAGAGAAGGAATCTGAAGAACAAAAGAAGAAATGTGAAGAGGGAAAGCAAATTGCATAGTACTCCAGAAGACCTATGACTATGGAAACTACAAAGTCAGGTTCAATATATGAATCTACATTTAAAGGCATAGATGCAGCTAATGATGAGAGAAATGATCTTTTTCCAAAACTAGATCAACTGCAAGATCTTCCAGAAACCAAAGACTCAGAAAGCACAGAAGAAGAAGACCTTAGTACTGGGCTATCTTCAAAATATGCAATTAAACTAAGGAAACCCCAAGATTCAATTGACTTGAACATACCTATCCTAGTAGAGTAATATCCATAAATCAAGGTGGAAGCTAGGAAAGAAAAACACAGAGTA
>SNQJ01S0221119.1:0-15069 GCA_010110895.2 Picea sitchensis
TCTAGGACTGTAGTGGTTGGTCGAAGATTTTGCAGATTCAAATATCTCATTGTCTCTAATGTCATCACATTGATAGCTATTCCTAAGTCAATTAATGTTTTAGACATTGAAAAAAAAATTATTGTTATTGTTACCATTGGAATTCCTAGGTCAACATATTTTTCAACTGAAATAGTATTTGACATTGGGCCTGCTAAATTTCCAATTACATGAATTGTTAGTGGATCCTTCTTTCTTTTGCCAATTTTCTTTGAACATAATTCCTTGATTTCTTTTGTATAGATTGGGATATCTTTGATAGCTTGCAATAAAGGAATTTTCACATAGACATTCTTTAAGTCATCTAAGACATCAAATTCAGGAAGAGAAATTGATAGTTTTTCCTGAACTAACCTTTCTGGAAAAGGAGGTGTTTGGGTATTTATTGTTTTACTCTTTTGAATTTGATTGTCTATTGGTAATTTTTTTGTGCTAGGAATATTATCTTCTTTAGTTTGTTCTTCTATAATAACAGGAGATTCCTTTTGTAAAACTCTCCCATAACTTAAGTGGATGTTTTGAAGAGGAAGGATTGAGTATGTAGAAAATGATGTTCCTTCATTGATGTTATACATGGGTTTTTCCACTTTGTTATTAGGATTTGATACTGGTTGGGATGGTAATTGAGTTGGTCTGGGTGGAGGTTGGTTAGATGGTAGTTGAAATTGTTGAGGTTGGGTTAGTTATGGTGCAGATAGTGATTGCTGAGAATATGAATTTTGTGGTTGATTCTGTTGGAATTGTTGATAAGGAAAGGGTTGTTGTTGGTATTGGTATGGTTGTTGGTATGGTTGTTGGTATGGATGATTTCCATAAGCATATCCTCACCAAACTTGAGGAGGTTGGTTTTGGTTCTGCTGAGGAGGCCAAGCTTGCCAAGGCATAGGAGCATTCCATGAATTTTGAATAGGATATTGAAAATTCTGAGGAAATTGTTGACAGAATTGAGGAGCATAATTTTGAGACATACCTATAAAACATGGCTTCCAAGGTCTTCTTGGTGCTAAGTAGTAAAGCGATTCCATTCCTTGTCCTTCTTCCATGTGAGTAGCCTGTAATTCTTTCAACTTTGGACAATCATAAGTTGCATGGTTATCTGTACACATTCCACAAATCTAAATGTTATTTAAAGGACATCCTTTTAATGCATGTTTCTTCCTACACTTAGCACAAAAGATTGATAATACCTGATCTTGTTCATCCTGCTTCTTTTTAACTTTTAATGTATCAAATTGTGAACCAAGTGAATTCATAAGATCAGTTTTAAAATCCTCAAACAGATGTCCTAATTCTGATTTAGTTACACCATTTGAAATTGATTTGGTTGCCTTAGTCACAATATCTCGTTGTCCTTGGCCTCTTTTAGCTTTTCCTCTTGAATATTTCTTACATAATTCAGCAATTTTAGGGAAAGGCAAGTGAGAAATATCCCATGCCCCCATTAGATTAAGAGCGTCCAAATTTTCATCTAGAATTCCCTTTAAAAAGATAGTATGTATGACATCCAAAGGAAGATTCGTTTGCTTAGATTTTTGCACATTATAGAGAAATGTTTCTAGATATTCTTCTAAGCTTTCATCTTCACTTTCAGACATTTTAAAATTATCTTCTTTAGAGTCTTTTGATTTACAATAGGGCTGATATTTAGCAAGAAATTTATTTTTCATGTCATCCCAGTATATTATGCTTGCTTCTCCTAACCCCATGAACCATTTCAAAGCATATCCTTTCAAACTTGCAGGAAATAAACGAAGTTTTTGAGCATCATTGGGATATCCATATGTTCGACAAACGATATCAAATTCAAACATGAAAGCATCAGGATCTTCAGTAGACATACCAAAGAAATTTGGAAGAATAGAAGGAGGAATATTCTTCATTTTTATTTCATCTCCTAAGAGGGTTGGTGTATCAACAATTGGAAATGCAAATGTAGTTTGTTCTTCTTCCTCTTATTCATCATTTCCTCCTTGTGTTTCTTCTCGATGTGATTCTATATCCTCTCATTATTTCCTTTCTCTTTCTTCATTTATTTTTCTTTCTAATTCCCTTTCATATTCTTGTCTTTCTCTTCTCTCCCTCTCTTGTCTATCAACCTCAGACATTGTAAAGAAGTCTTATGTAGTACAATCAGATACTTCTGTTGGAAAAAGAGGTTGTTCTATTTGTTTTTGTTTTCCTACGGAGGATGTTCCTGACTGTGTTTGTTTCTTCTTTACTTCATTAGCCGACAAAACTTCTCTTTCTATGAGAGTTAACCTTTGTCCTGAACGTTGTTTTTCTTCTAATTCTTCCAAAGTGATTTTTCCAACAGTTGGTGTAGTGAATTCGTTTTTCTTAGTTGTAGATGTTCCTGCTCCCACTGATGGTTGATTAGTTTTGGGGGGGTTTTGTTTCAAAAATCTACCTTTGTCATCTCTACATTTAGACATAAAGAAACATAACTAAAATTAAAAACTAAATTTTGTTTATGTGTTTTTATGTGTTTTTTTTTACTACTTATTAAAATGATCTTTCTAAGTCTATCTCTAAATGTGCCTCCCCGGCAACGGCACCAAAATGTTGGTCTCCAATCTACTGATGTAAATTAGAGTGTATTTGATTGTCAATCCAGTGTTTGTAAGACTTAGAGACACATCCAAAATGTATGGACTTAGAGATAAATTTAGTTCTTTAAATGGAAATAATTCAAAATCTAATATAAGTGTTGAGTATGAAAGAAATGATAAGCTTCTTTACAGAAGGTGTATTCATAGATCTCTTACCATTAATCAGCAAGCTAAAGTAAAAGCATTCAACTAATATTAAGAATTCAAATCAGTAAGCATTCAAACTAGTTTAGAGGCTTGTAAATGTCAGAAAGACTAAACCCTTTTACAAGAGATGCATTCTTTGCTTTCCCACATTCATCAGCAACATAACTAATTTTGAAATCAAGTAAAACACAACAGCATTACCTACAACAAAATGTAAACTGAACTAAAGCTCATACCAAAATTTACTTGAAAAGAATGAAAAAGGAGAAGTGTACTAGCTTGGCAAAGGGGGCCCTCCAGTGCTTCACTTGTACACCTACAGTTGTCTCAGTTAACAAGGAATTTCCAGTAGCATTCACATAATCATCTCATAAACATCATCAAGAACAAAACACCAAACTAATCTCAAGACTGAAAATTCAAAGTTTTCTTCATCAACATCAGATGTCATACTAGTCCATGTCTTGAAGTATTTATACAAGAAGTTTGAAACTGAAAATAATAAGAAGTCTCCTAAGATGATGAGAATATACATAAAATATGCTAGGAAGGTCGAATACCCCCTTCAGATCCATAAAATATGCACAAATCCCAAGAAAATCTAAAACTGTCCATGATTTTCTGCTAAAACAGGGTATTTTCTGCTAAACTGGCCCTGTTTGACCAGCGTTGATCGGGCACCTGGAAAGCTCAGATATCGAACCTGATAGGTATTCATCCATCAAAGTACATAAAGGATCATGACACATGTCTCTTATTTCACCCAGCTATCCTGAAAGTACACGAACCTTGGAGCAATTACGGGATTTAGTCAAACCCTGTAATTTCTCATAAATTTTTAATTTTAATGCTAAAAATTCAAAAATTCAATTCTTAAGCTAAGGAATGATAAATGTACCTTGCATAGGCTATTTTATGGAAAATATGGAACAAAATGAAGGCAAAATGGATGGTTTTGGAAACAAAAGTATGGTTTTATGGAGTGAAAGGAAGCATAAAAATGTACTCAATGGTGTGGTCTAACTCCATGATTATTTTCCCTAGGAATTTCATTTCCATAGAAGAAACGTCTCTTTGTCTACCTCGAGATCTATCTCTCAATATTCCAGTCTACCACATTCTCTATCTCTCTCATTATTCGTAGTGACCTCATTTATATTGTCCAACCCTAAGAAACCCTAATTCATGCAATCGTCTCCATTGTTCAATCCCTTAACTGTTTGACATTTCACTTGGCACGAAACCCTAAATCATGCTTCAAATTGAATTTGAAACCTCCCTTGCAATGGATACATTGACAATTGATAGACTACTAATAGAATAACTAATAAACCCTAATTCACTCTCCCCTCTATTGTTCACCCCCTCGCTCACATTTTCTAACTATTGTTCCATGCTTGTTGGCATTGGAGACTGAGGGTGCCTGTGATGGTGAAGAATGTGATCTTGAATATGAGCTCTCAACTATTCATTCAATTCCCCACTGGTATGCAATCATTTCTGGCTATGATTTATCCCAAGACTTTGATGGCAAAGAATTGTGTTGTTTCTTGTTATTTTCCCAACTGTTGTGATTGGTAAACGACGAGGATCTGACCACTTTATTTCCTATAGCTTCGATGGTGCTCATTGATGTGATCATGGTGTATTCTGTGTGAGAAAACATTCATCCATGAGACCCTCCAAGGCTCAATAAATACAGCATTGCAGGCATCGGTCTGATCTCCAATAAAACCATTATTTTTTCTCATGTCTATACAACATGTCGCAAGTTGGATGAGGAAAAATATGGCTTGCATTTCCCAAATTGTTTAATATTACACATGCTTGGTGTGTGGTATCCAACATGAAATTAATAACATTACCTATAATGTTCAACAAAAACGAGGAGCTAGACGTATGCTCCAAGGTGTGAAGATGCAGCTGGCACATTCAATTCTCCTTTTTAGTAGAAACCCTAAACCCTAATTGAAGCAAGTATCAAGAATTGTGTTGTTTCTTGTTATTTTCCCAACTGTTGTGATTGGTAAACGACGAGGATCCGACCACTTTATTTCCTATAGCTTCGATGGTGCTCATTGATGTGATCATGGTGTATTATGTGTGAGAAAACATTCATCCATGAGACCCTCCAAGGCTCAATAAATACAGCATGCAGGCATCGGTCTGATCTCCAATAAAACCATTATTTTTTCTCATGTCTATACAACATGTCGCAAGTTGGATGAGGAAAAATATGGCTTGCATTTCCCAAATATTTTAATATTACACATGCTTGGTGTGTGGTCTCCAACATGAAATTAATAACATTACCTATAATGTTCAACAAAAACGAGGAGCTAGACGTATGCTCCAAGGTGTGAAGATGCAGCTGGCACATTCAATTCTCCTTTTTAGTAGAAACCCTAAACTCTAATTGAAGCAAGTATCAAGAGCTGCCTATAACGATCAGACTCAATTAGATTTCTTTCTTCCTTCTTTTTATCAGTCAAGTAAGAAATGAAAGGACACCGAAAGAAGGAGATCAGAGGAAGGGGGGTTAGCATAATCTTTGTCAGAGATATGATCTTCACTATACCCATTGCGAAAGGTATGGGTCACATGAAGTGACTACCTACAGAGTTCCATGGGAGAATATCAAAGAAAGACATAACTAGAAAGAAGACAACGGTAAAAATTCAAAACTGGGGGAAGGTAAAACACTTGCTCATTATTTCCCATTGCAATATAGGAGTAATTGAATATTTGTTTAACACATCATTTGCTTCTTGGAGAGATGCATGGATTCTTGACAATGGTGCAACCTCCCACATGACATTCCAAAGATACTTCTTCGAAGACTTCAATGAAAATGTAGATGGCATAATGTATTTTTTATATAGATCAAGTCTCAAACCTTCGAGAATGGACACCATCAGGATTAAGTTGCTTGGATTCTCAGATTTTCTTCTGCATAATGTACTATGTTATCACATAGATTGTCAAGGGTCAATAAAAATATTTAGTTTGATTTTGAGTCATAGTTTTACCTTAGGTTTTAGGTTTTAGGTCCCTTTCCAATTTTTTTGGCATGAATAAATTATGATTAGTTTGATTATGGTTTGAAGAGTCAATATTGAGTCACATCTTTCAAAATTGGTCATTATTACCCTGATGTGTCACTTTCTCCATGTTGTACTCTAACCTCATATTCTTGTCACTCAGCTCGTTAAAATGTCAAATCTAGTCTGAGTTGTACGTTGCCAACTCACTAGGAGAGTTTGCAGCGCTTTCAAAGTACAAATTGCATTTATAGTCATCATCGCTCTAAAAGGTCATGTCATTGGAGATCTTCTTGATTTCAGAGTTGAATTTTAAATCAATATTTAGGGAGTGTTTTTATGAATGTCTTAACCGTTTTCTCCAAGTGTGCAAAGCATCCTCCAGTTTGGCGTTGCGAATTGGTGTTACAGACAGGCGCTACGCACTTCACTGTGAACTAGATATAGGGGATGAGTTGGCGATTAAACCACTTGAAGGCGCTCCTAAGAAGATCTGAAGATATCAGCCTCCAGCTTCAGGCTATTGGGTACTTCCTGAGCTTGTACACCTTGTTTTAAGGCATGGAAAAGGGGTTAGTGGTTTTTCCTTTTATGGTGCTACGAATTGGCTGGATGGCACTACGAACTGTCTCAAAGACCTAAATTAAGCTCCAAAACCTTTTTCTCATGCTCTGGATCTTACTTATTGAAACCATCAACATACCTAGGCCTGAATTACCCTATCTTATGATCCTTGGCCTCTGCATCACTCTTTTCATACAGCTTTTCCAAAACCCTATCTCTAGTGCTGCAAACTCTTTGCTGCATTATCCTTTGCAAAGCATCCTTTTACCAATTCACCATCATTTCTCAGTCCTTTTATGAAGATAACCTCACTGTCAAAAAAAATCAGCCTTACTTAGAAGCATTGTCAATGTGAAAGGTCTGTGCGGATTTTTCTTATTGATTCCAGTAGTCATTTCCTATGATCCA
This sequence comes from Picea sitchensis, assembly GCA_010110895.2. Classification (NCBI taxonomy): domain Eukaryota; kingdom Viridiplantae; phylum Streptophyta; class Pinopsida; order Pinales; family Pinaceae; genus Picea; species Picea sitchensis. The sequence continues at coordinate 6,809 of SNQJ01S0221119.1, forward strand.
CTGCTCTCCATTGTGGGTAATTATTCAGTACTGTGTCTAAACCTTCCCAGCTAGCACTAATGGATAGTTAGAAAAAGAAGGTTCATAAAGGTGGAGACATTGTGAGGACAAAGTTGTATGATATGAAACTATTTGTTGAGGAACCACTAATCAAGGAGGTCTTCCAAAGAGTGGGTTGTATTAATTTATGTCAGAAAATGCAGAGGGGGCACCCAAAGGTGGCTAAATAATTTGCACTAAAATTTGATGGAACCAAGACCAAGGTTGGGATACTAGAATTTGAGGTATGTGAGAGGACCATATCAGCAGCCACTGAGATACCTAGTACTAGGGAGAGATGCTTCAAGGCCATGACTCTAAATGTTGCCTTTTCAAGGGAATTCCTCAAACCAGAACACCAAGAAGAAAATTTGTCAAAGGGTGTGCCCATAAACCATATGTTAGAGGGTTTTGATAAAATGTTGAAGATAATTCAAAGATACTTTACCTGTGAAGGGAGATTTAACATCATCTATCAATATCACATAATATTATTGCTACACTTCATAGGGAAAGATGTTATGAATCTTCATTTTTACTTGTTCAGAAGTATTGGAAAAATGTATGATAGGGTTCAGGCTAAGTCTAAAGGAGTTGATACAAGTGTTTTTCATTCAGGACTGATAAAGATGTTGGTGATGGAGGAATTAAGAAAGAGAAACATGGAATGGGAAGAATTCATTACTTCTTCCAACTTTCAGATTAACATTGTTCCTACCCCACATTCTAAGGTACAAAGCCCTCTTCATGTCGATAAGACTGTATAGTTGGAGATGAATAAGAAAAGGAATAGCATCGGGTTTGCTAAGAAAGATAAAGCAACAAAGGAACATGTAGAAGAAGGAGGATCTTCTTAGTCCCCACAAAGATGGGTTTCACCTTTTCCATCTCCCAATCCAGTGGAGACTCCTTCAACTAGAGCCACGAGTCTGAGAGGGAGAAAGTTATTGTTCTCTTCACCACCTGCTGCAGAAAAGGTCCAAGCCAAGAGACCTGTTACTAGAGCATTAACAAAGTAGGAAATCATTGTGGAGAAAGTGTCAGTGAGAGCCCCCATCCAGAGAAAGGGAAAAAGTGTACCTATCAAACAACCCATTGAAATTGTAGACATAACTACTCCTCCAGAAAGTCCTACCTTTAAGAGGCTAAATAGACAGCTTAAAGAGGCAAGGACTGAAATTGTCAAACTAAAAAGGGAGGATTTGGTTGAAAAGAATAAGTTAAGTGATCTAATGGATATGTATCATGGAACTCTTGAAAATGCTAAGTTTATAGCTAAAAGATTTTGACCTCTCCACGGGAAGCTTAGAAACTTGTACAGATAGAACATAGCCTACCAGAGTCAGATCAGAGGGCTAAATATGGAGCTATGACCTTTCAGAGAGGAGTTGGCCAAAAAGAATTTGGATATATTAGCTAAAGTTGCCACCAGGAGGAGCTCTAGAGTTAGAAAGTGAAGGAGATGGACACCTTGAATCATACCAATTTTGACAGTTTTTTGTTTTGGTATTTTGCTAATTTGAAGACAATCATGTTTGATAAGTCAAGATTTAATTGATAATGTATTAAGCTCTCATGTGTCTTATACCACTATCATATATTATTATAGCAGTTGTTGACACTTGGGACAGTTTTAGAGTGTCTTTTATGCATTTTAAAACAAACAGAGCAGTTACAGGAGAGTTTGCAGTGCCTGGCGCTGCAAACTAGTTAATACAGGCTGGTGTTATGAACTGTGTTGTGAACTCTTGATCTGGAGTTTTTGGAGGAACAAACGATTTCCAAATGGGAATATAAGGTTATGACATTTGATAGAAGTCTAGTTGAAGGCTGGAGGGACACCTGACCAAGGGAGATGTGCTCATATCACATGTCATCAAGCACATTTAATATGATCAAGGAGGTTACCAGCATGGGCCTAGTTTTTAGCAGTTTGTTACTTTTTTGTTGACCAACTGTAGTTACTCCACCTTTAGGTGTGGGAATCCAATGCAAGAAGGGGGATTCGAATTGTAAAGTTATCATTGATAGCCTAGGCTATAAGATAGAGATTGAAAATCATTGAAGGGTTCGAAGGATTGTAATGAGACTCATACCTTTTTGAATTTTTAAGTTATAGAGCCATCTCTGGATTTTGTGTATCAGACTTGAGACTTTTTTATTAATAAAAATCAGTTTATTTCCCATTATCTTATCTCAATCTTACTCTAATTTTACTGTCATTTGAATGATTCATTTGATTTATTGTATATGTATTGCAATGGAGATTGTGTTGTGATGTTGCTATGATTTTCTCAAAATTTATCTTTTGATTAAAGAAGTTCTTATGTCAAAATACTTTCCTCGGATGTCTGCTAGTATTGCCTGATGTCAGTGGTAGACATTTTCACTTTCTCATTAAGTCTTCTATATATCCATTTTACTCTATAAAACCCTTATCTAAGTTAGTCAAGACCTCATTTATTGATACATCTTTTCTAGAATCTTCTGTGAATTTTATTGTTCTGACTGAGTTTTGATCCATTTGACATCATCATAAAAACTTATCTTTAAACCTATTGATGGGTGCTAAGCTTACACTTTAGCAGTCAAAGTGTAACTTTCAATGCTAACATACTCTATCTTTTTGAGTTGCAAAGAAATGTGTTGTCCCTTGTGCACATCAGACATCAAGGCCACTTTGTTCATATGTTTGATGGCAAAGTTGAAATAAGGAAGGATTTTGACAACATGGTTGTCATAACCGAAATGGAAGATGGAAGAGTATTGGAGCTGAAAGGGACATCCTCCCATACACAAATTGTTTCTTACCCCTCTCATCATTATGCATGGATAATGCCATATAGTTTTTTTGGCATGCTAGATTTAGCCATATTAACTATGACAAAGAAAGCAAAGGAAAGAACTAAAAGTTATGACTCTAGGGGAATTAGTGAATTAGTTATAATAGTTGTATTGCCTTTGCATATTTTCTTGTGATTTAGTTTCAAGTTTGAGTCCAAATAAAAAATCACAACAATGAACCACAAGAAACAATGTGTACCTAAAAAACAAAGGTAAAGGTTTCAAACCCTCATGTTTATGACACTTTTGAAGGACAACCTACTATCAACAAAGGAATGTTGAATCATTGAAGAAAATTTGAATTGAAGATTAAAGCAAATGAGTGGAACTAATTGTTACCTTTTAGCATACTTCTCTCAAATAAAAATTGGAACATCTTGCCTTTTGCTTCCTTCTTCTTTTAAAGCTTAGGTAAGTTAGTTAGTACTTACAAATTACCCTTTTTAATAAAATATCATAAATGATAGAATAACAAGGTTGCTCGGCAACAAATACCTATCATTGTTGCAAAATCATTAAATAAGATAAAAACTTGAAATCATTTGATTATTAGCTATATATCTTTTTATTCATTCATAGGAATAAATAATTAATAAATTAATAATAATAAAATTGTAAATATTTATTGTGGAATAGATAATTAATAAATTGATAATAATAAAATTGTAAATATTTATAAAATAATCATTCAATTATTAGCTCGACTAATTTTGTTTTAATAAATTAATAATAATAAAATTGTATGTATCTATCTCTTAAATTTAACATTTTCTTATTAAATCAGTTACATAATAAAATAAAATTAGAAAATTTTTGAATTTTGTAGTCATTGAGAAAGGACAAGTGACCAGAATCCATTCCAGGTACAAAGAATTAATGTTCACCATCACAAAATGCAAACATGCTTGCATTTATTTCCCTTATTTCCAAGCCGTCGTATGAGCAATTAGATGTTGGTTTTAATAACCAATCACATTTCCGAAAAAAAAGCTTTTAAATAATTGTAAAAAATAAAAAAAATCAACTTACAGAGTTAAACATTTGAAAAAGCCCAAGATTGTTTTGGTTTATTTTCCCGCCGTCGTCTGAGAAATAAGAGGTTGGTTTTAATAACCAATCCCATTGCCGAAAAATAAATAAAAAATCAACTTGCAAAGTTGAACATTTGAAAAGTGTAAAATTATTTTGGTCAACCTTAAATAATAGGAAGTCAGCGCATTATCGAATGCTATATACCATGTCGGGGCGGCAGGTATAAGAAAAGGACATGAAAAATTAAAGAGAAAAATCACTTTATAAATAAAGTGCCTTAAGGGTGAAAATAATAATATAAACATTATAAGCAAATAGGGGTCCCATCTCCTAACCAAGTCAATTTTGAGGTCCACATGGGAGGTAAATCCCATGGATCGTACAGACACATTTTGTTTCCATTCTAAATATCCAAATAACTCCCATCGTATAACCTTATGTGCATCCCCCCGTAAACCTTATACCTCCTCCACATAATAAATAATGATTATGCAATAAATAATAAATGAAATATCCAAGCATAAATCATATCTAAAGTAAACATGGTGGTACCCATCATACTTATCATCATATATAACCATAAAAACATGCACTCAAAAGAACTCCCATATATAACCATATGTCCAAAAGTCTATCCAACTATCCAAAAGTAGAAAGAGTGTCATCATATAAAGATATCAATGACCAATGAATAACATTACAAAACCAAACCAGTCACAAAGGTAACTGTGATGTGGCTAGACCAAAGTGAGAAGAAGAAGATGGGCATGTGATAAGTTGCATTGGGATGGAGGCCTTCGAGTGCATGTCCTCAAATGATATTGTTGTTGGCATGCTAAATATAAGCATAAAGGTGGTAAATGAAACTCATACATTGTGAGGAGGGCTAGAAGAAAACTCAATAATGGTAGGTATGTTGATAGAGTGTACAAAAATAGGAGTTACAAAAAAATCTTAGGAGGGATCTTGAGGAGACACAAGTGTTGTTTGTGTATCCATCTTTTGTTTCCTTTTGTCTGTGAGTTGTGGTTGGGAACATGGGCTTCAATATGTTTATTGGGATGAGGTGAAGCCAAGGAATCAAAATCAAAAGAGACAATCCCATAATTCTTAGGCACGTTAGGCTTGTGATCAGGGCTTCCCCAACTTGCAATATTGGGAAAGGGAGGATTGGGATCTGATATCCATCCATCATTACTAAGTGGGGAAACTAGGTTTAAGCTTGGAAACACTAGGATGTGGTTGTAAATCTGGAAAAGGTAAGAGAGGTGGTTTGACATTAGAGTCTCCCAAGTACAAGTGACAAGTTTGCGCTAGTTGTGCAAACTCATATGGATTTGCATCAAAGTGAACGAAAAAGTGAATATTATTTCTTCTACCACCCCTCCATACCTCTCTAGGTCTGTTTACTTGTTATTTCTTGGGTTTGTGTGAAATGCGTCTCTAGAAACTCATACAAGATCAAACTAAATGCAAGTAAACCTTCAATTAGCCACATAAACTTTACCTGAACAATTAGTAATTAAATGAGCTATGTCGATGCAGGTAAACATCTAACCAACAAGTTAGTTAAATCCATCAATGGTTGGTAAGGGTCAAAAGATCAATGGAAAATGTTGGCAGGTGCAAGAAAATATAAATTGGCCATGTAGCAGGGAATTCTAGGCATTTTTAAGTAGCATTATAGGTGAAACTACACATTGTAGAAGAGTATATACACCATAACATAAGGCTATAAACAAAATCATATTCATAGCAGAACCAATTTTCCAAATGCAACATAGACAATGTACAAATGCATGACTAATAAAAAATAGACCTTATGTATAATAATCTTTGAAATTGTCCTACTCCATGACAATGAGCTTAGCCATAATTTCAAAAAGGAATGACAAATATATGAACAACATAAAGTATAATATATAATGCCCAGAAAACAAATGTATGACAAAGCATGGGAATAAATGGTGAAGGGTAGGTCTAAAAACTGTATAGCATAATGCCCAAGAAACATCATATATCCATGTTCAATCTAGTAAGGATGATAGTTAACAAGAGGAGTTGCAAAGCAGCAAGCCCCTGCCTTAAGTGGTAGTTTACAAGAAGCACGGGAGCAAGTAAAGCAATGGGATTATCGATAGACACTGATAGAAGCACATAGCCTCTTTGAAAGTATTTTGATCAAAATGTTTGAGGTCTCCAATTAGGTTTTGGCATTACGTCTCAATGGATCCAAGAAGTGGTGCTATCGGTTGTTGGAGTCGGTCAATGGTACTATCGGTTGTTGGGGTCGGTTGTATGGTGTATCTATGCACAATATGTTGTGTCAGTTATTAATTTCATAATAAGGAAAAGAACCACCGGAAAATCTAACTTACTCGTGAAAACTAAATAACTAAAGCTTGAAAAGTACATTGTGACATGTTGAAGGTAGTTTGGACTTGGATCTTTGCTCGAGTTCTTAGTCTGATCATGGAGGGAAAACACATTACCAACTTGACTTCAAGATATAGTGTTAGACAAGAGGTAGGCTCTCTCTATATGTTTGAACCAACATCTAATTTTCATTGTGTGTTATGGTCATGTGTTAAGGTGTAGTTATGGTTATTGTTGTCCATGATCAAATATGCATGAAACTGTTCCTGATCAAGATCCATAAGAATATTCTTATGTTCCAGATGTCGATCTGGAAAATTATGACCTATTCTATTCTTGACATGAGAATGATCCATTTTCACCAATATTGATACCTCCATGCTTTGAAACATGTTGATACTTTTTCGAAAGTGATAATGATGAACATGGAAACACTTAATAATGCATGTATCCGGCTTGGAAGAAAAGTTTATGAAATCTTGTGAATCTCTAGTAAACCCCATGTGTAACATTTGATCATGAAAAACAAGAATGATTGTGATAGTTAAAATGGGGTCCCATGGTGATCCATAGAATATAAAAGTGTTGGAGGATAACATCGGATCTGGAAGTCCCACCAGATCATATAGGTCGTACATCTAGGTCACATGGCCAAATTTCAATTCAAGTTCAACTACCCCAAACTAAAACAAATTTGTTGAAAGTTCAAAATGTTCATCATAGAACATGCTATCTATTAATATTAATATAAAATTTGCATCTATCTATACACATATACAATGAGAGAGAGACTCAAATTTAATACATGGGTTATAGACTGCATTACTCATGAATAACCAATATAAAAATAATATTAGAAGTGAACAATGTTCCTATACTCATAAATAATATTTTTTGTTTAACTATACTAAAACCTTGGCTTAACAATTTAAAGAACCACACTCAAATTTGATGTAACATGAACCTAAATTTACAACCCTAAAAGGAGATGGATCCAGAAAGGGAAAAATGTTATTTGAGTAGATCCTTATCATCTAACAAATAACTGAGTTATTGCCATCCTACATATGGTGGCAAAGTTGCATCACAAGAAATGAACATATTTTTTAAAATAAAATTAGTTGTCTAAATGTGATTTGAACTAAGGTTAAGACCAAAATTATAAAAACACTAAAAGCTAATGGGATTTCTAAGCACACGGGGATGAATGAAGGATTGATATTGATTTGGCCAGTTGGGGTGTCTCATATTCAAAGCTCGGATACCAAAATATGCATTTCCACAACAAATTTGAGGTCACATCTTGGCATCTCCTCAATTCTAAACCCGACCTGGATCTACTGGTGCATGAGAAAGATACGTTGCATGCCCACCATAGGACAACGGTAGTGTGAAGGTCAAGACTACCTATCGACCTGTCCCATTATCGTCAAGCTTATCCTTCCTCTCTGCACTTATCTCTTGACATTCTTGTCAATCTTGCACTGATTGGCGATTTATGATGGTATGCTTGAGTAGAATCCATGGTTGCATGACTATTGTGTTGTACAAGGAGTGTGGTTTTGTTGGGGATTTGGAAGATAGCGAAGGACGCAATCTTGTCAATGATCATTTATGTTTTTCATCAATAAAGACACTTGGTGCGAGATTTTGTTGCATAATAGAACTGGGGTAATTAGTTGTGCATTGCAAAAGGAAAAGATAGTAGTAGTATCCCTGGCATCACTACTAACATCACTAGTAGAAACATGAGTAATAGCAGTTCCATACCCACCAGGAGATGTTCCATATGAAGGAGCAGTTTATCTAGCAATAGATCTAATTGGTTTGGGAGTAGTTGATTCTTTTGATCCAGCACCACTAAGAAATTCGAAGTGTTTCCACCTATTTATCTAGCACCAGTTTAAGTAGATGATCTTGATTATGTTGATAGAGTTGAAGTCGGTAGTTGGTAAATAAAATAGAATTGA
>SNQJ01S0221120.1:0-14769 GCA_010110895.2 Picea sitchensis
AATATTGAAAGGATATGATTGTGGTGGAAAAGAGTAGGATGTTGTAGGTAAGGTGTCAAGTCCAACAGAGTCTAGGAAGAGATCAGGATATAAAGAATAAAAAGAATCAGAAATAAGCACATGAAAATAATCTCTTGAACTACGATAATTAACAATGGTATTGTCAAGACATTTCTCTTCACTTTCTTTAAAAATCTTACTCTGTTTTGGTGACGAATTTCTCAACATAATATGATCATCTAGATTTGCCTTCTGTATGATAGATAATTCTAAACTTTCATGGAAAACATCGATCTTTCATGTGGATAAAGTACATTTTGAGAATGAAGGTTTAAAGTTTCTTCCTCTAGTTACATATCTTCTTCTCTAATAAGTTTCATAGGAGTGTTAGAACGTTTAAGATGATTTTCGTTGCTTAAGTGTTCTTCAATGAATGATTTTAAATATTGATTAGAGAATGAGTTACAAAAATGAGGATATTCACCTTGAGACAGAAACGAATCTTCTTCCATACTGGTCAAAGACTGAAAATACAACGATTCAGAGGAAAAACCAATTTGGTTGTCAATAAGAACCTGGTCAATAGATTCTACCTCCCTTGCTTGTTCAACATTGTCAGAAGGATTCTTCTCATCTTGCGAAGAAAATTCTTCTCGCAGTTGAGTGATAGGATTTGCAATTGGTTCTTCATTCGTGATTGAATATGACTAGATGGAAGGGACGCAGGAATCATAGAGAAGATTTAATGCAAATGACATGTCATCGAGATTAAATTTACAGAGGATATGATAGACCTTTTGTCAAAAAGTCTTCCGAAGATGAATCATCGTTGATTAGCGAAGTATGAAATTCTTCACATAATTGATCAAAATCATAAATTTCAAAAGCATCTAGAAATTCATCTACAAATTGAAACCAAACAAAAATGTGGCATGCTGGAAAGGATTCAAACCAATGTTTAATCCGATCTTTAAAAGTAAAAGCGAACAGTTTGCATAAAACTCTTAAATCTGATATGTCATGTTTGATGCATTTGCACCAAAACTTGTTAAGGTGGTCGTTAGCAGATGTATTGCCTCCACCATCAAAGGTGAGTTTAGACAAGCGAGAGACTTTCTCGTTGGGAACATCGGGTAATGAGAAGTTGAAAGCATGTTCCAACACAATGATTTAGGGAGCCATGAGGAAATTGAATACATTTAAAATAAAGGCTCCTACAAGGCTAGCTTGTCATTCGGCCCTCCCTCTAGCGCCCTTTGTTGACGGGCGAAATTGACTGCTCGTCAAATGGAGGAGTGAATCCGGTCCGGGGTTGTCTAATTAACCCAATCCTTTTGGATTAATTCACTCCAACGGGTTTTGTGGCTCTGTTGGCTGATCTAAATCCTAAATAAAGAAAAAAATAACTAAAGGAAAAACAAAAACCTAATAAATAACAATCACTAAAATATATATGTACATTTAAATATATATATATATGTACAATTTATTTAAATAATATATGTTTAATAATTCTATATACAATCTATACAAAACACGAGTTTTAATCTAAACTCGTAAAACTCAAATGTAGATTGATTACTTTAGCAATAATAATAAAGAAAGTGAAAATACTATCTAATTATTTTTTGGTTTGTTTTCTTAGATGTATACACTCATGAAATCAAACATTAAACTGCCTAATTGAACAGAAAATAATAGATAGTAGAAAATGTTCTATATGTGGAGAACTTCTATATTCAGCAAACTAATGAAATCAAATAACAGGCTAACCTGTTATTGCATCCAATGTATGTTCGATATTGAATATCCAGCCACCTTTGTCTGAGAAGTGAACCTGCAACAGATCTTGAGATTGCTCCGAATAAATGTGAAACAATAATGTTGGAGATTGAATTATAATAACAGAACATTTAATACATACAGTTACAGTAATCATATGATTTGCAAGTTGCTACGATGAGATAAATCTTCCTGTAAGAACTTGCATGCAGACATTCAACAAAAATTAGAGATGAATCTACTAATTTAAATTGGATAGATAATCACTGTGTATATATTGTATCTAAAACATAAGATATGGGAAGCATATAAAATGAATTATGTCAAATGGTAATAAATCACGACAACGAAAACAATCACCATCTATTATCAAATTAACATACACATGAACTAAATCAAAACATCGTACAGAAAAGCTAAAGCTGTAACATGCATTTTGTTTCATTCAAGTCTACGATAAAAACACCCATACTCTTGCCTCGGGATGATATTATCCAATGTTTACAAAATGATATGTTTATATAGGTTTCAGGAAACATAACAGTTTCATGTTGATAAGATCAAATTGGTTTCAAAAAATAAAGGGGGATGCACCCACCCTAATTTCACTAGATATCAAAAAACTATCAAAAGTCTAATTCTATTTACTCAAAATACAAAATTGATATGTCTTGGAGATCTCAAAAAGTGCCTCATATCATCTTTGAAATCATGGGCTCCTTAATTATCCTGAAAAAAAATGAAAATAAGAAGATCTCAGATATGTTTTCTGTCATCAAATCAAACAATTAGAATTTTCTTAATGGGATACAGAATCTTGTGATTCTGTAGCTAGTTATAATAACAAACAAAATCTCATTCTATTTAATAAAAAAAATAACTAATTGAAAAATAAGCTTTGTTTAACAACCGAATAGTCTAACTCAAGAATGAAAAACAAACATGTTATTTATTCAAAAGATCTTACCTTTGATCATACAATCAAATCTCATCATGAAACTTTGGAGTTAACGATGGCTGTAGCTGCTTCTACATTCTTAAAAATCACATGTCATGTGGTCTTCAATCGTTTTTTTGTAGGTTTCTTTACATTTTTAACACAGTCCTTTAGATGTATAACCTGCTCACAGACTGGTTGAATATCCTTTGGATTGATCAAGGGTTCACAGTAGGAGGCTGAGACACATGGTTGGACGGGTGAGAGGGGTGTTGTGGGATTCTAAAGCATAGGCATGGAGAGGTAACAAACATTTCAACACTTGCAAGAAGACCAAAACGCTCACCTGAACCACAAAGAAAATATGAGATTTTGACATCTAAAGGACGAGCTATATCTATGGAACGATCCAATTTATGGGGAAACTACCCACAATGAAGGTAAAAGGGCTCATTTTGGTTCTGGGTTTTCAAGGGTTTGATCTAAATCAAAACCGTTTGCTCAGAATAGCTCCCGCGAAAATGTGTCTCTGGCAAGCAATTACGGGGTTGACAAAACTGTAACAAGAGAGACTCAAAAAAATTGGGGGTTTATATGAAAAAGGTAGAAGAGTTAAGTCTAAGCGGATACCATAAAAATAAAAAATAAAGAGAGCATGTTAACTCATTATGCCAGCCAACCATTCCTTTCCAAATCTTCCCTTACATTATCATATGAGAGTAGGGTTTGGATGTCGTTCGGTTCGACCCTTACCACTGGAGCCATAATGAACGGACGGGTAATTAACGCATAACACACAGATAGGGTTTGTAAAAATGAAACAGAGCCATAGCCCCGAGCTTTAACAATACATGTTGTAATGATTCAAACGATGGGCATGGTGTTTAATCAAAACGCGTGTGAAGAGTTTTGTGAAACCCGAGACCATGCTAAGGAATAATGGCAATCATGTACATCATATGCCACCTTGGTATTGAGTACAGGCTAGGACCAAAGTACTCATAAAACATAAGTGCACGCATCATTTTGATTACAAGGTTGGGCAAATGAATAATAAAAAAATTTGTGAATGAAATGTGATCAAAGAGAAAACCAAAACCAATACAAACAATATCAAATGGTGGGGTCTTTCGTTTGTTAAGACTATCAATCTCTTGGACATGCTTATGAGTTGACAGGGTGAAAAACACAACCAGGTGATACCTTCCTGGCAAAGAATCGAACTCCATATTAAATAAACTTTTTTCCTTCAATGAAAATTTAAAACAAAATGGTAACGATAGTTGCAAGTTTTCATGCTTTCAGTCATGAAAACCAAGCATGAATAGATGATAAGTCAAATGCGATGATTTACAACTGTCGTTTAGGGAAAATCTCATGAAGAGAAATAAAATTTCATAGACCCTGTGTAGGCATCTTATAAAAATAATAATTATATAATTGTTGCCAACAGGCTGCTATGTTGTTGCAAGAAAAATGACAAAAATCAAGAGTAGCTCATAGCCTTTTTTAGTAGATATTTAAGAGATGTTGAAATGAGATATATTATCCTAGAGAAATAAGAATATGCCTTGGTTAATGGCTTGACATAATTTAGAGATTATATATTGTAATATAAAATATTGGCTTATGTACCCACCAACACTATAAAAGACATCCTCACATAGCCCGAAAGTGAAGGGAGAAGGGGTAAATGGATTGCGAAACTTTAGGAATATGACTTGGAGATCAAACCCAAAAATTTGATAAAAGGAAAAGGACTTTCCAAACCCCTAGTTGAATCTAATTGTATGGATATGGACATGAATTATCTATCAACAAGCATCATGGAAGCAAAACTAGAAGGACATGAAACACAAGAACCATATTTGAAGGTAACCCCTAAGTTTTCCCAATCTGATTGGTATAAGGATGTAATGTTTTACCTACATAACTTAAGTTTCCTACCATCATGGGAAAAAGCTAAGGCTAGATTCATTAAGCTGAAGGTTGTGAAGTATTTCATTTTGGGATAAAAAAAAATTGGAAGGACCCAGGAGAGATTCTATTAAATTTCCTCATTGAAGAAGAAACTAAAGACATTGTCACTGAATTTCACAAAGGGATATGTGTGGGTCACCATGCTTGGAGAGCCACTGCATACAAGATCCCCAGGGTTGGTTATTACTGGCCCTCATTTTTTTTTATTTCAATTGCATGCTAAAAGAATGTGTAGAATGCCAAATGTTTGTAGGGAAGCAAAATTTGCATCCCCTCCCACTCAGACCTATCAAAGAAGGGACACCTTTTCAATAATGGGGATTGGATTTCATTGGCGAAATTAATCCAAATTCAAGTGGGAAACATAAATGGATTCTAATATCCATAGATTATTTCACTAAGTGGGTAGAATCCATCCCCACAAGGGCATCAACCAACATAGTCATTATCAAATTCCTTGAGGAGAACATTTTGGCCAGATTTGGATGCAAGAAAGATCATCATTGATAATGACCAAGCCTTCAAATCTTCCAAGTTGATCCAATTTCCCCAAAATTATATCATATATATTGGGAATTCTACTGCTTACTATCCACAGGGTAATGGCTTGGTTGAGTACTCCAATAAAAATCTCATCAAGATTATTAAGAAAATGTTGTCCCAAAATAAAAAAGTGTGTGATTCCCACCTGAAATATGCAATTTGTGTAGACAGGGTAACCATAAAGAGGTCTATAGGGACTTCTCCTTTTCAGCTGGTGTATGGATTGGAAGTCATTTTCCCTATACAACTTAGTCTTCCTATGTTGAAGCTAATACAATATGAGGAGGAAGAATCAGATGATATGCAGAGAAGAATCAACCAACTAATTGAGATCCAACATGTAAGAGAGAAGGTGCAGATAAAGTCTCAAATTCACCAAACACGAATGAAACAATTTTTTGAAAAAAGGACCAAAGAAATAAATTTCATAACAAGATACCTAGTCCTAAAGTGGGATGACAGAAGAGAAGCTAAAGGGAAGCATGGAAAAATTGACAATCTTTGGCTTGGACCCTTTCATGTTGTTGCAGTTAAAAATAACAACACATATGAATTGGCTCAACTAGATGGAGAGTTGTTTGGGGATCCTATAAAAGGGAGGTTCCCTAAGCACTTCTTGCAGTATTGAATATTGCAAAACTTATTACCCTATAAATAAATTTCCATTCCTTTTTCATGAATTTTTAAATTACTTCATTCACCACTTATTACACAAGCACGTAGGTAGGGTTCTAACACTTTAAGTTGCTGAGGATTTTTGTTTCACCTATCAAATTGATTTTTAGGTATAAGGGAGGCCTATCATTTCAAAGTAGAACCCATAACGCAACATACGAAGGCAGTTGGTCTACAATTCTCAACAAACCACGGGGGTAGGTTTTCCCTATCGGAGTCGATATTAGTACCATATCTTTTCATGTCATCAATATGTAGGTCGGTCGAGGTTTTAAGGTTGAAAATGGGTAGGATAGTGACAAAAACCAATCTTTTTGAGCTCCTGGACTGAAAGAGATAGAAGATATTGAGGCACCCTAAAGATATTAGCATAAAAATCATGTCCTGGGGGTCAAAGCAGAGTTTTAATCGCTTGGGAACTTATCAAAAGCTAGAATAAGGATAATTGTGCTCCCAAAAGACTTAATCTCTCTCAAGCAAAGGATATATCATGAGACTGAATCCTAGGAATCAAGCACTAGCAAAGGTGTGGGGCATGATCATTGGAAGGATGCAAGAGAAGTAGGTCTATGATGAGTGATCAATGTCACACCTCAAAGATATACGAGAGATAACAAGCATAATGGGTGTGATGGAGGTTTGAGGAGACACGCGTCACAATGTGAATGGCATCGCCTAACAAGAGAATGGAATTAAAAACCACTCATGTTGGGTTGCAACAATGGTATTTTGGTTTCACCCAACCACCTATCCGCCTATTACAAAGCGCACACATGTATTATCACTCAGCGACACGTGGGGACAACTCAATAATCCACCAGGAACACTCGATAGAATCAGGGACAACATGGCATGCCAATGGGGCACTCATCAGAGCTAGTCTAATATTTCAACTTGTATAGAAAGGGCCCACTGGGAAATCCTATCGGCATATCGAGCACAGTGAAATGTAGTATGACCCAATGCTACATAATCATTGACATATACCAATATGAAGTTGTCACATGTCTATGGGACTGTGATGATGTCAACATGATGTCACTCAAAATTTCACGCCCTCTCCACACTTTCAAAGGAACTAAGCCATTTGGAGGGTGATGTGTGTTCATATAAGGCACAAGGAAGGATATTATAAATGGGTGCAGGATATAACGATGATGTGCCAAATCAATCGATGGATAAGAAAACATGGCATTTCATATGATGGTGTGGTTTCCAATGCTTTGGTTCATCTCTTTAATAGTCAAGTGAGTAGGACTATCTAGATATTTAATTATCAAATTGGTTTTCATTATGGATCAGTACAAAAACCAATTTAAAGATCTATTTGCTTGTTTGATCTATGATGATCATTCACCTTTATTAGAATCCAAATCATAGACCTCTTTTTTCTAAACAATGTGCTCGGCCCTCATTTTCCAATACTCATAACATGGCAACAAAAGTGGATTGGAGTGTATTTTCTAAGAATATTATAACTCAAAGTATTCTACAATTTATTGTTTACATTTAGAATGTAAAGTACCAACAACATCCCTTATACGTCTCATGGATTCTCTTGTTCTTATCCTTATAAATGATTGTTTATAGAATTCTACCAATACTAATGGAGAGCTCATTATTTAGGCACACAATGTCATTGAAGAGCTTTCTAAGACTAATTCCAGTATGATTTTGTTGCATGCTTTATAAGTAGCTCAACAATTCAATTTGTTGTATGTATCCCTCAAAACCTCATCTAAACCACATAAATCTACATTGTAGATCAAATTTTGATATATTCCATCCCTATCTCTTACATAACTATATCATGGACATAGACGTTTGATATAAAATCATGTTACTTAGGATTATGATGACACTAGGAATTGACATACCCAATTCATATTTTTCATTACTAGTGATAGAATCATAATCTATATTAACAATTGGGGCCATCAAGGAGGAATTCTTTTCACTACAAGGAGAACACCTTCTTGTGGAGGTTTTAACATAATCTCCCTGAAAAATCTATACATTCTCTTTTTATAACAAAGGCGAGAGGCCAGAGGTTTTTGCGGAGGTTTTTTATTGGTGCACCTTTAAAATCGATACGCACTGGTGCATACATGAACAATAAAGAACCAATGCGTCAATGTTCAAAATCATCGCCATAATTTATAATAAAAAATAAATGCAGCGAATAAATCGCACCGATGTCGTTGAACATTATGCATCGATGCACCTCATTGTCATCAAGCGCACCATTGTAGAGTAAATACAAAAAATTACCAAACCAATTTTCATTTTTACAGCGCATCCCATGCTTCCAAACTCTCAAGAAAGCATCGATTCAAACTGTCCTTCCTAAGATGTCTTGTTTTCGATGCGCTAAACTGACTTGGATAACTCCATTGGTAGATTCCACACATTTCCAAATTTTGAAAATTACCATGTATTTTCATTTCCTCTCAACGATAAAACCATGCCCCCTCAAGACATAAGAGGCTAGGTAAATTGTTTATTACCTTCCTATTTTCATCTTCATCCAATCAAAAATTGAATTTAGCTTGAAATTTGGCATTTTTTTCAATTTTTTTTCCAATTTTGTGCAGTGCGCCTAAACACTTTAGCTCTCCTTGAAGCATTGTGTACTATGTTAAATTCACAGTGAGAATAACCATTGGTGTGTATCATATATAATTATGCACCGATGGCATTCAATCAAGAGCATCATGATAAAATATAAAAACAAAGTGGTGTGTCCTTCAGAATGCCTCGCAGCTAGCGGATAATTGGATTTGACTTGCATTTATACATTTCACTTAATTATCACACTGCTAAATTAACTGTTTATAAAATTTAACGTAGTGGTGCAACCATTTTAACCAAGCCCACCAGTGCATACATTAAACATAAATCACCGGTGCATCAATATTCAAAGGAACCTCCATAATTTATAATAAAAATTACATGTATGGGTGTCGTTGAACATTACACACCAATGCACATCACTGTCATCAGGCACACCATGGTAGGGTAAATAAAATAAAAAATTACCAAATTAATTATCATTATTATAGTGCATCCCATGCTTCTAAACTCTCAAGCAAGCACTAGTGCTCACCATCCTTCCTAAGATGCCTTTTTTTGGGTGCTCTACACTGACTTAGATAACTCCATTGGTAGATTCCAAACATTTCCAAATTTTGGAAATTACCACTAATTTTAATTTCATCTCAATGGTGAAACGATGGCTCCTCGAGACATAAGAGGCCAGGTAAAAATTTTATTACCTTCCTATGTGCATTTTCATCCAATCAAAATTTGAATTTAGCTTGAAATTTGTTTCTTTTTCAAAAAAAAATCCAATTTCACATAGTGCACTTGAACTCTTCAGCTTGCCCTAAAGTGGTGCATACTATGTTAAATTCATAGTGAGCATTGCTACCAGTGCATCTCATATATATGTATGCATCAGTACAGTTCAATCAAAATAACCACAATAAATTATAAAAACAAAGTGGTGCATCCTTTAGAACGCCCCACAACTGCCTCACAATTGGATTCAACACACACCGAGACATTTCACTTAATTAACGACACTGCTAACTTAACAATTTATAAAATTTAAAGTACATTAGTGCAACCATTTTAACCAAACACACCAGTATTGTTTAGAGAAATGCACTGGGACATATATTTCTTGAATTGGCATAGTAGGGCATCTCATTGGAGGCCTTGATCTTGGTGCTCTATCATTTATAGCGCACCGTAGAACAAAATGTCGGTGCTCCACTATCACAATGGCACTGGTGTGTTAATAGTAACACACCACACTGCTTCAGTTGCGATAATGAAATTTAACCTAGCAGTGCCCAGTAGTCCAACAAATGCACCAATGTTGTATAGACAACAACACCAGGGTGAATATGCAGATGTAAATCTTTGATTGTAGTGGCCAAACCACATTCCTGGTGGTGACCACTGTTCTGAGTATAAATACTCATTTTTAATATTTTTTTCAGGTCGATGGTTGAGCTAAGCTCCTGTATTCTAAATTTTTAATGAAGCCTCTAGTTATCTGGTTATGTGTTTCCATTTGAGACTTATTGTTTAATGACAATCATCTTTCTTATCATCTCTTTTTCTTTTGATATTGAAGACTCGAGCATGGGTGATCCAATTGATTTTTTGTGACTATATTTTAATGTATGTTTGATTACAATGTTGTAATGATGTTTTGAGTTTCTTGAAGTTTTGGGTTCAAGAGGATCTTGTATTCGAATCTTTTCTGCATTGGGCTACTGGAAGACCCGATGTCCATAGAAAACCTTTAAATTTCCTCACCATTTCTTCCCCTACTCACCCTTTACTACAACCTACTGACTGAAATTAAATCAAGACCTCACTACTCATGCATTTCCTGATCCATATTTCTGAGTTAAAGCAATATCATCTCGAGTCTACACTCATTTGACCTCTTTAAAAACCAAACCATGACATAAAACTCCGATGGGTACTGGGATTACCTTTGCTGCAATCCAGAGGTGACTTTTAGTGCCAAAATTTCTGGCATCATTGTCAGGGACGAATTGAATATTTTCCCTGGGATTGAACGACAAAACTTATTGATTCTGAAGGTGCATCAGAACTCAGTACATTGAATATTGCTACTATGCACCTAGCGACTCCATTGGTTCAGATATGGCTTCCAGAGGTAGACACACAAGGTCTACCCCACAACTGCCTCTAGCAACACCTGAAGCTGACCCAAAGAAAATTGTCAGAAGACAAAAGACCCCTTAGGGAAGTACTTCGACTGTTGAACTAGGTATTTCTGATGATTTTCACCATCCTCATTTAGAAACTCCAATATATTCTTCTCATTCTGCTATTATACCATCTGTTTGAGTTTCCTGAAGTTTAAAGTTTGGGAGTGTTCATGTTGATTTCTCCCCTCCCGGTCTTGGATTGGAGGGAGAAATATTTTTCACTCCTATATCCCCTGAAGTTATATCCTGGTTTAAAACTAGGATCTCAAAATATTTTCCCACTCCTGGCTTCACAACTCCTCCTCCTATCACAGTTGTTTCTTTTACAGTGAGGGAAACCTCTATTCCCTCCAGCCCTATAACTTTTTCCTCAAATCCTCTATTGTTTCCCTTTCCTCCCAGAAACACACCCCCAATCTCTCTTGTTCGAAGTCCATCTCCTTCTAATTCTCCTCCACCTCACATCCCAATGGAAGGTGCTAATCCCCCTAGGAACAAAATGGATTCCATAGTGGTTGCAAGATATGCCCCTTTAATTTTACCTCAGCCAATGAATGCCCTCCCTGTTGGAGATTACCTGAAATACATGCCCAAATTCATAGGAGAAGAAGACGTAACTACTGAAGAACACCTTGTTGCCTTCTACAGTTATGCAGTCAATCTAAATATTGAAAATCAAGATGTGTGGATGAGAGTCTTTATCCAGAGCTTTGATGGTGAGGTTAGGAAATGGTTTGGGGATTGACCCTTGGATCCATTGTTCAGATTGAGGCTTTGGATGATGTTTTATTGAGACAATGGGGGGATAAAAAAGACTTTATGTATTATATCACAGAGTTCAGGTCACTAATGAGAAAAGAGGGAGAATCTATCTCTAACTTATCCAAAAGATTCAACAAAATGTACAATAAGATCCCTACTGAAATAAATCCTACATAACCTTCTGCCGTGAAAATGAAGTTCCATGAGGTTTCGAGTTCAACTCCCCCTGACTTACAATGTGTGTCGTGTATGGGGCCTCATGGGCACACCTGGAGGTTATAGTGGTAGCAGTTGGATAACATGGCCATGTGTAATGCGAGCATGTTCCCAACTAGTTGTTGATTCCTCCAGACATATAAAGAAAAATAAAAAATTACCTATGCTAGTGCTTTTGACCCTGATTTTTTCCTCATGTTAAGAGAGGGAACAACTACTTCCTTGGCTCATATGCAATATGCAGCCCTGGAAGTAGAGTCTAACGTATTGGCAGTAAACTGAATCAGGAATAAGGCTGATAGGAACATACCAAGGGGAATATCTGAAGCCTCCACCTCTGGTTCCTCTACTTCCCCCCCTCAAATGGATGAAGTAACCAAGTTACTAAAATCACTTTCAACTAGAATGGAAAGATTGGAAGTAGAGGTGAAGAAGACATATAGAAATCCTCAAAATGTTGATAACATAGGAAAGTTCAAGAGGTCGAATAACAATGATCCTCAGATTATGCAAAGGGAACAGAGGAACAGAGATAGAGATGATCAAAAAGTCCAAACCCCTCTTCAAAAAAACCTTGTTGCGGATGAGGGTGGAGAGGAAGAAGACCTCGATCCAAAAATCCACTATCTTGAAGACACATCCTCTTCTCCTCACTTAACTTAGTCAGCATATGAAGAGTCTCTCATGGACAACCAATTAAATGAGCTGAGCAAGGGGGAAAAGGCCAGCAACAACCCAAATAGATACAACCTCGAGCCCCAAAATAAAAAAAGGAAAACCCGATGTTCCTAATGAGCCTACCAGAGAAGAAAATCCTACCAAAGTTGTAGCAGACTGCAACAAAGGTAAGAAGATTCAAACCCCCCCATCATTAGCCAAAGATATTGTCCTGAAAGTAAGAGAAATTCTAAATCCCCCCTCCTCTTTCAACTTCGATCATGAAATTCAAAAAATCAGGATCCCTGTGCCCCTTTCAGAGCTAGTCAAGAACAAACATTTCAAGAAATCCCTCTCCAAAATGTTGTAGACTGAGCCTTCATCTTATTCCACGGACTCAATAAACCTTCAAGATGAAAATCCAACAGTTATCTTAGGTCCCATGATAGAAGACAGAGATGATTCATCCCCTCCCTTCTATACATCCTTAAATATACATGATAAGGTGTTTCATAATTGTTTGATGGACTCAGGGGCATCTCATAATCTCATGCCCAAAACTGTCATGGATGAACTGGGACTAGAAATCACAAAGGATTATCATGACTTGTAGTATTTTGATTCTAGGAAACTACAATTCTTGGGGTCATCAAAGATCTGGTTGTGACCTTATTTCAGCTGCCCATGAAAAGTGTGGCCATGGACATTGTGGTAGTTGATGTTCCCCTGAAGTTTGGCATGTTGTTGTCAAGATATTGGATTAAAATACTTGGAGGACCATTGTAGATGGACCTCACATATGTTACCATTATTGTGTTTGGGGGGAGCATAGGAGACTGTATAGGGAAGCTTAGTTGGCCTACATTATTAGTGATGAAGCAGACCCCACAAACCATCCTATATTTGTGCTTGACATTGATTTGGGGTCTAGTTTGTTACAACTCACTAATGCTCTTGAGCCTCCCCTTAAACTCAAAAAGCAGTATGTTACTTTTCATGAAGATTCTCCTCTCACCACTTTTGTTTGGTAGATGTTCTTTGATGGAGCCTCTTCTAAGGATATTGTTGGTTCCAGAGTGGTTTTTGTTTCATTGTCTCGAGAGACCATATCTCTGTCCTACAAACTGGAATTTGAATCTACCAATAATGTGGCAGAGTATGAATATCTTTTTTTGGGCTTAAGGGTTGCAAAGGACATGGGGATCAATTAAATATCTGTGTTTGGGGATACTGAACTGATTGTTAATCAGATTAGAAATATTTATCAAGTTATACATCCCAAGCTCAGAACTTATAGAAATGAAGTGTGGGACCTAATTGACATTTTTTTCTTAGATTTCAAATTTTCATTCATTCTGAGAGAGGAGAATACTATAATTGATTCTTTGGCTTCGTCGGTGAGTTATTTCAGGATCCCACCACCACCTAATCTCAGGTATGATATTGAGGTAAGATATAGGCCATCCATACCTAACAACATCAAGTATTGGAAGGTGTTTGAGGATGATCTTGAGATCAGAAAATTCCTTGAGTCTCTTGATGAATTCTCTGCATTACACACTGATCATAATCATGATTCCGAAGGTGACCCTCATGCTGATGTATTTCTAAATAAAATTGCTAGTCACCATATTGTTCAGTTTCCTAGCAACTACATTCCCAAAGGACTAGTTCCTTTAGAAAGATTGTTTGATGGGAACGATGTGGCAGTAAATTTTAAAGTCCCAACTAAGGATGTTGATGTAGATGAATGCAATATTGGTACAGAGGAGGATCCAAAGTTCGTCATGTTGTCAAGCTGCCTATCAAGAGAGCATAGAGCCAAGTATACTGAGCTATTAAAAGAATTTTCTGATGTGTTTTCCTGAACCTATGAAGACCTCAAAATATATGACACAACCATCATTGAGCATAAGATCCCATTGAAAGAGGAGGCCAAACCATTTAGGAAGAAATTAAGACAGATAAATCCTATGTTGCTGCCTATTATGGAGAAAGAGGTAAAGAAGTTGTCGGATGCCCAAATCATTGTCCCTTTGAGATATTTTGAATGGGTGGCCAACTTGGTTCTAGTAAGGAAAAAGAGCAGAGAAATCAAACTCTATGTTGATTTCATAAATTTGAACAGAATCTCGAAGAAGGACAATTACCCTTTGCCAAATATGGCACACATGTTGCAGAGGGTGACAGGCGCATCCAAGATCTCCATGATTGATGTCTTTTATGACTACAATCAGATCTTTTTCCTACCTGAAGACAAAGAAAATACATCCTTCACCACTCCTTGGGGCACATTCATGTTGTTGGATTACTGAGAGGGGGGGTGAATCAGTAATAGAGCAATTTAATCCTTTTTAACCATATAATCAAAGTGTTATATCAATGAATCAATATCATCCAA
Source organism: Picea sitchensis (assembly GCA_010110895.2). Lineage (NCBI taxonomy): Eukaryota > Viridiplantae > Streptophyta > Pinopsida > Pinales > Pinaceae > Picea > Picea sitchensis. Next base: position 14,708 of record SNQJ01S0221120.1, read on the forward strand.
TAACTCTAGACTAAATAAGAAATCAACAAATGAACAAACATACACATACATAGTACACCAGT
>SNQJ01S0221121.1:0-15068 GCA_010110895.2 Picea sitchensis
GCTTGGTGAATGTCTCTCTGCAACTTGCGGTGAATGAAACTGCTTCCTCCTTGTTGGATAAGAACTTGGCTCCACAATTTGACCTTCTCCTCTTGTGAGTTTCAACCTTGTGAGCATCAGAAACAAAACTTGCAAACAATCAATTTTTCAAAACCAGTGCACTGATACCAACTTGATCTAAAAATTGAAGAAGACTTGAAAAACTTGAATAATTATTGCAAGTAAAATGTCATGTGTTTAAAGCAAATGGATCAGTTTGAAACACATAAATTAAGGACTACTTATGCAAAATACACATAGACAACAGCATAAACATTGAACATAAACACATATGCACAGCAATTGATAAAGGAGTTCACCCCTCTTCTGGGCTACATCTCCTGGTCCAGCTTCCAATGGATCATTATTATTAATTGCTCAAAAAGTGCTCAAAAACATGTCTTACAATGCTCAAACTAACAAACCGACTGCTCCAATGGCTTCCCAGCATCCCAAAACCCCTGTCTGGGCTCTTTCGGCACCTCAATCAATCGAAAAATGAGAAAGATAGGCCTCCTGGAAGTCTCCTTCTCCAAACTTGTTGTCTCTGATTCTACAATTCACACCCCCCTTGAGTGAACCTGGCTTACACGCTCTTTTAAGCGCAAAAACCCAGCACCGGGTGCGACCGCACCAATGGTGAAAAACGTAGGACGGTTAAGGGTGCTCCATCCCCTAACCGCCTCGGCACCTGGGCATATGGCGCATGTGACCGTAGTTCTGGCAAATAGGTGGTTAAAACCGTTACAACGGGTTAAATCCTCCCCACACCCCGATTATGGTCATATGGACAACAAATACAAACTCCCGCGACCAAGGGCTATACGCCAACCGTTACAACCGTGCGTATAACACATATATTATGGCCAAAGGACCGCAGGCTTTTCCATGTGAACTTTCCCGCGCATACAAATATATGGTTTAAACTTTGGTTTATTGTTACATACATCCGCGCACATATATTATGTGGTGTGGAATGAAACCACACACCAACGGTCGGGGTACAACACATATGGCCCGGTCATATGTAATACAAACAACCACGGGTCAGGGCTTAGCCCCGACCCGACCCCCCGCCCACATTACAAACTTGTGAATTCAAATATTTCAAAACGCATATAGTTGATAAGAACCACGTTTTGGCCCAATGGTTCGGGCAGTCGTACGAAGGCGTTGGCTGTGTGGGGAGGTCTGGGGGTCGAACCTCGTGGCCTCCAATATATTTTTCATATAATAACTTACCAATATAAAGGTGCCACATGGCAGCCCTTGATTGGGCCACATGGCATCAAACCACCAATCATAGAACGACACGTGTCATCACATCATTCGCCTCTAACAACCAACCAGATCCTGCCACATCATTGTATGGATGGTATGGCCCTACCACGTCATCATATGGACTGTACAGACTGTATGGACAGGTACAGTCAGCATCAAAAAAAATTTGCCTGTTTGTCTTGGCGGACAGATCACGATATCTTCTCCGTACGGACTCCGTTTGAGAAAGTAAATTTACCGCCAGAATCAGGAAGACAAGACGGACACAATGACACTATTTTCGTCGCATTCCAAGAACTTTGAAAATTGAGCAAAATTTGATCCCTTGATCAATTAGTGACAGAGGTCGGGGGAAGTGAGTGCTCCAAACAGAAATGACTCTATCGACTACAAGGGGGAGGGAATATAAGGTCATGTCCAGCAAAAAAGAGAAAAATGGGATGAGGATACAGACTCGGGTAAATTGATGCATGCCTATGGGCCTTGACAACTCTATGTGATAACATTTGGCTCCATAGGGGATGGCATGCTCCCTACGAGCTGCCAAGAACAAGTAATTCTAGTGCCTTAGTTGTTGGGTTATGGAGTCTATTAGTAATGAAAAGATAAAAATAAATATAAAAACAAAAATAGATAGGAACAATATTCACAATGATGGAAATCTAGCTATGGCTTTAAACAAAAAACTTTTTCAAGAAGTGGGCATTCACATGGCCACCCAAAACTTCATCACCCTCCAAATTCTGCAATCTATAAGTGTTGTTTGGAAATTCCTCAAATATTTTGAAACGGCTGATCCACAGGGCCTCAAATTTGGCATGCTTACCTCTGTCCTGCTTTGGTGCATCCCATTTTAAGACTATATCTCCCAGCTAGAAATATTATTTTTCACCTTTTTGTCAAAATCATGTTTGATATTCTGTTGATGCTCATGAGATCTGTCCAGGAGATGATATCTCTTGCCTGTTATACTTTGACCAACTATTGGATCCTTCTCATCATATCATCGAGCTCACCCTGGTGATCTTGAAAGAATTTTTCCATGGGCAAGGCCAGCTGAGAGGGGAAAACTACTTCGGTTCCATATACCATCTGGAACAGAGAGACGTCGAGAGATATTTTTGTTGTCACTCTATCAGCCAACAGAGAAAACTTGAGCTTTGAATCCCATGCTTTTTTTTATCCTCTAACAGTGGCTTAATGATTTTGATCAGGCTCTTGTTAGAGGACTATGCTAGTCCATTTCCTTGGGGGTAGTATGGGGTAGAGTGAATCAACTTAATTATGAATAGCTCACAGAAGCGGATCAATGGTTCATCTTTGAAACAAGTGGAATTATCTGTGAAAAATCTTCTCAGGTAGCCAAATCATGCTATGATAACCTCTATGAAACAGATGATTACCTTGTGGGAAGTGCTCCTTTTGAGGATTGCTTCTATCCACTTGGTAAAATAATTTGTGGCAGTCAGGATCCATTTATGTTGATCATTGTGTTAGCACTAGGAATCACCTTCAAATTACATCGAAGGCAAGCCTAATACCCATCAGATTATATGTGAATGTAAGACTGTTTTAAGGGGTCAAATGGAAAAGACTCAAAATGGTAATGTTCCAACTTAGAAGATAGGGCTAGTATGCATCAGCAATCAAGGTCCTGGCTAACTTCAATCAATAATTGGGAGTGAGCATGAATAGAGGGAAGACTTTAATGAGAGGAGTGTAGGGGTTGTTGTAAACATCAGGTCTACAAACAACCTAAGGAAGAAAGACTATTAACACAAGATCTTCTTGAGTTCAGAACTTAAGGAAGCTAAATAAACATCATGATAATATAATGATCAAACATACACGATAATATCACCACAACCATTCATGTGAATCAATCAAAGCATGAACATTTAGCATCAGAAGCAAATAAGTTGAAAGAGAAGTTGATTTCTATTAACCAAGATGTCTTAAATCAAGTACATAGCCAGTTCACAGTAATTTCATCAAAATATTACAGTATAAGGGAGCCTTACTCCACCATCCGACCCTACTAAAGAATTTCATCTATCTATTTATAATGAAAGGGAGGCAACAGATGGAGGTACGAGCTGGCCTCCTTCCCATGAAAATCTCTAAGAATTTATTTCATCTAACAACTTCACTAACAACCTATGCTATAAAAGAGGAAAGTGTTGGTGACTAATCCAACCAATATTGAAACTGACTTGATCCATGTTTTCTGCACAACTCCTTGTTTGCCATGTGTCCTTCAAGAGCATGTGGTTGTCATCATGTTAGTAGCTCTTGTTTCTGCAGTTCTCTCCATCATCAACTATCCAAAAAGTTGTTAGCTTGACCCTCTTGGATCCCTGATGTCTGTTGGTAGCCTCTTTGGGTAGCACTCTAAGTAGCACACTTTTTATTACCTTTACCAAATTTTGTAATATTCTGTAGCGCACTTCAAAACTAGACTAGTAGAAAAGGTAGCGCCAAACCTTCCTACCCCCTGTGCAAACTTTGGTCTTTGCGATATTTTAGGTAATGATTTTAGGTAGCGCCACTCTGATGCGTCTCTGTGCAAATTCCATCTCTACCAAAAATTCAGTAGCGATTTTAGGTAGCACCCATTGTGTGTCTCTATGCAAATTTTAGGTAGTGCCATAAAAAACGCAACACCTCCAGCTTGGACATGTGCATAGCAAGTAGCAACTTTAAGTAATATTAGCACCATTATCTTTAGGTGATTTTGCAACACTGTATGTAGCACACTAGTGGAACACAAAAAATAGACTATTATGTAGCGCCATAACGCTACGGAATGTTTGCATTCTTACTGCTAAAGGAGTTAGTTCTTCACAAAACTCCCAAAACTCTGAACAATAAGCACTTAGAAGCCTATATAGGTGGCAGAGGAAACATTTCAACAACATTTTATCTTCACAAAAAGGAACCATCCTCAAAAATGGGGTTCACCTTTCACCAACTACTTTATTACCCTGACACTCTTTCTTGTGGGAGGAGGATCATCATTTGGCACAACAGCCTTCTTCCTTTTTGCAACGACGGAATTCTTTAGTGGAGTTATGCTCCCCTTGACTGTTGGTTTCTCCTTTGCAATAGCAGCTTCAACCAATACATGCATGTTTCTTTGAGCCACTTCATCTTGAAAATGTTGCAACTCTGCTTTGAGCTTCTTGTTCTGAGACTGGAAGCCTATGTTCTTCCTAAAAAGGCTTTTGAGCTGCCTATGGAGAGGTTGGGCCTTTCTTGCTCTGAACCTTTCCAGGTCAAGGGTGTGATTGTACCCATCCATGAGCTCTTTCATCTTAACTCTGTCAGACATGGTTGTTGTTTTCAACTGAGCCACCTCCTTCCTAGCATCCCTAAGTTGCCTAATTAATCTTTTGAATGTCTGACTGTCAGGTGGAGTATTGGCATGCACCGTATCAACATGATTTTTCATGGTCTCCTCTTCCTGGTCAATAGGAATTGCCTTGTCTGTCTCATCAGGCTTCTTGATACCTTTGCCTTTATCTTTCTTCTTTTGCATAGGTGTTTCTTCTTTTCTTTCCATGGTATTTTCAATGCATTTACCCTTCTTCTTTTGTACAGGGTTTTCTAGTAGGAATTGTTCCTCAAAAACCTCTTTAGAAACTGATGATCTTGTGAAAGGTTTCCTACCCTTGGTATTGGTTGTTGGAGGAGAATATGAGAAGTGTAACTTCTTCCCTTTCTTTGTTGAAGTTTTAGTAGTAGAGGGAACTTCTTCTAACTCTGGTGGACGAGGAGGTGAAAAATCTCTTTATGGGGAATGAAAAGATTCCTCCTCAGTTCCTGTGGTCTGCTTGATGACCTATGAAACTTGAACAAGAACTCTACCCTTTCTCTTCTTGCTAGTACCTACTTTAGCAGCACTGGTGGATGATAAAGGGCTTTCATTTTGTGATTGAGGAGTGGCTGCTACATCCAACTTGAAGTGGGAAGCAACAACAAAATGTTCCCATGAGATATATTTCTTACCCAATTCTTCAGAGACTAGAATTCTAATCAATCCAGAGTGGAAGATTCTAGTATCCACATCCTTAGACTTGGATTGAATCTTGTCTGACATCTTACCTATGCTCCTCAATGAATAGTAGGGAATATTCATTTCAATTTTAGCTGTAAAATGTAGCAGAAGCCTTATGTGGTACTGGTACAATGTGTTAAACCTCCCTTCACATGTAAAGTATCTCTATATGATCTTCAATATCCTGTCAAACTACTCAATCAGCTGGTTCCTTGGCACACCTTTAGACAAATCATTGGCTTTATGTTCAGGCTTAAGGAAATATTTGGCATAGGCTACATTCAGAGCCATGGCTTTAAACCATTTCTCACTTATGATAGGGATTCCTGTTGTAGCTGAAATAGAGGCCTCAATCACCTCAAATTCTAAATCCCCTACCTTGGTTCTCCTAGCATCAAAATGTAAGGCAAACTGCCTTGTCACCTTTGGATGGCCTCTTTGCATATTCTGGCAGAAAGAGAGGCATCCCACTCTTTGAAAAACTTCTCTTGGCATGGGCTCTGTCTCAAAAAGATGCATATCCACAGGTTCAGTTCTAACTACCTTGCCCCCCTTGTGTGACTTCTTCATCTGAGGAGTCTCCATAGCTTAGGATGAAAGCTTCTTATGGCTATGGGGTAGTAATGACCAGGAGGACCTAAATATGAGCTTTAAATGGCTGAAGATACACTTTTACAAGAAATTCCCCTTAAACCAGATTGATTGCTAGTAAGCTAAGACTTGGCTTTGGAAATCCCTCCTTTAGAATTATGCAGGTACTAAACACTTAGACAATGTGAAGGTACTCTGTAATTGGCCCTTTGTAGCTGGGTAGAAAATGCTCGACTCAAATGTCAAAGGAACTAGGGGAGACACAGTGTGGTTAAGCAACACCTTAGGTAGCACAATGCGTATGCAGGGGATATAATTGTTTAGATGTTGTGAGATTAGTATCTATGGTGAGTAGATGTATCATAATTTGACATAAAGGTAGTGAAGTTCATAGGTTTGAAATGGGAGGAGACAAAGATAAAATGATGTGAAGAAAGGTCTCCCTCAACTATGCAAGCCCGATAATCCAAAACTCTGAGCGCTAATTCTCTTTGAAGATTTATGTGTAGAGGAGGAAACATGGGATACCTTTGGAATAAACACTTGTTTAAAGCCTCAATGATATTTCGGGATGAATTCATGAACATCCCTACCTCTAAATCTACCTTAGCATCGGATCTTGCAACATTGTTGCCAACTGTTCAGAACTAAGATTTTGCGCAACGCAACAATCTTGAGTTTTTCAAAATCACAAACCGTTATTAGAGCTCATAAATATGAACTCCTGAAGGTATATTTTTAACCAACTCATGGCGCTGAAAACAAGGAAAATGACATCAGCATTGTAATAATAACTCAAGATGGAAAATCATGAATGATAAAGTAGCTACGGAAAATCCTGATGAGTGGACAACACTCCAATTCAAAAAATGACTGGACATGTAAGCAAAGGATAGCAAGGAATGGCTATGAGGGAATGAATGAGAAAAATGGTCTGTCAAATCAATCTAGTCATGGAGAGGATCGATCCTAGTGACAAATCATGAAGGGGAGCAAATTTTAAGTCATGAAAAAAAAATGGTTATAAGTCCAAAAATCAAATGAGGATCAAAACATAAGTTATGACTCAACACTTTATTAATCAAAGGGGTCCTAATAAAAACAATTTTAAAAGGGGTGAAACTTAAAAAATTAAAATCTAAGGTTTAGGAAATGATGGAAACAAACTAAAAGACCCAAGGCAACTTAGTGTGATAACATTGGCTCCATAGGGGATGGCATGCCCCCCTGCGGGCTACCAATATTGAGTAGATTTAGTGGCTTATCCTAGGGCTATGGGGTTAGTTATTGAAACAAAAATAAAAGAAAAATGATATTTACAATGGCATGATCAAGATCCACTCAAGGCTCAAGAAAAGTACTTTTTTCAGAAAATGCCCATTGACAGGGCCACCAGAAACTTCTTCATTCTCCATATTCTGCAACTTGAAAGTGTTATTAGAGAATACCTCGGAGATTTTGAAGGGACCGATCCATAAAACTTCAAATTTACCATGTTTGCCTTTATCTTGCTTCAGTGCATCCCACTTGAGCACCAGATCACCCAGTTGAAAATCCTCTTTGTTCACTTTTTTGTCGAAATCCTGCTTGATCTTCAGTTGATAATCATGTGCTTTATCTACAAGTTGCTCCTGAGTCTGTTGTAGTTCAACCAGCTGCTGAATCCTTTTGATCATATGATAAGGCTCCCCTTGGTAATCTTGGAAGAATTTTTCCATAGGTAAGGAAAGCTAAGAAGGAAAAATGGCCTCAACTCCATACACCAACTGGAAAGGAGAAAGTCTCAAGGACCTCTTTGTCGTCAGTATGTCAGCCCACAAAGAAAATTTGAGTTTCGAGTCCCATGCCATTTTGTTCTCCTCTAACATATTTTTAATTATCTTTATAAGGCTTTTGTTTGAGGATTCTGCAAGTCCATTCACTTGAGGGTAGAAAGGGGTAGAGTGAACCAATTTGATTCCAAAGTGTTCACAGAACTGAATCAATGGTTTAGCCTTGAAAGATGCATCATTGTCAGTGACAATTCTGCTCGGACACCCAAACCTTGCCATAATGTCCTCAAGGAAACCAATGATCACTTTTTGGGAAGCATTCCTTGTAGGGATAACTTCAATCCACTTAGTAAAGTAATCTGTAGCAGTCAAGATCCATCTATGTTGACCATTGGAAGTGGTATGAATTTCCTCGATAAAATCTAGGCCCCACTGTTGAAGGGGTCATGAAGCTGCCACAGGCTTTAATGGCAAAGACTTGAGCTGCTACTTTCCAGAGAACTTATGAAATTTAACATAGGCTCTGATCTTAACACAAACATCAGTAAACAAACTAGGCCAGAAGTACCCAGCTTTGAGGATCTTGTATGTCATGGTTCTCCGATAATGATGCCCCCCACATAAACTATCATGAAAATCAGACATAATCTTTTGGGCTTCTTGTGGGTCTAGGCACCTCAAAATTACTCCTAATGGGTCTTTCCAATTCAAAACTTGATAAACAAGAAAATATTTTATTGATTTGAGTTTTAAGGCTCTCACCTTATTCTTTTCCATACCATTTGGAGGCTGTAAATTTTGTAGGAAAAATATAATATCCTTGTACCAGCTGCTATCTACCAATGTAGGGGTGTCTTGAGAATATTTATCAGTTAATTCAGCCTGCTGATTTTCTGAACATGTGTGGATGAAATTTACCCCCAATGCTGACCAATTTGATTCAGCCAACAACTTGGATAAACCTTGGAATTTAACCAATATCGTAGGCTTAATTTCCAAATCAAATTCAAGGATTTTAGCAATCCACTTGCTCCTTTTTTCCATTTATATCAGGCTGAATAATAATTTCTTTTATAGTGGTTGATGGGACATAAGCAATGACTCTTGAATGCAGCACATAAACTATGAAGGACTTGATATATTTAACCAATGCATAGGATTTCTTATCCATGATGTCATATTTTAATTCAGCATCTCTCAATGCCCTGCTGAAAAAGGAAATGGGTTGCTCTAAGCCTTCAGCGTTCTTCCGCAATAAAATTGTTTCTACTGTATCAAAAGAAACAAAAGAAAAAATAAGAAATTCCTTGGAGTAGTCTAGGCTGATAAGGACCGAGGCTTCAGTAAAATCTTTCTTTATCTGATCAAAAGAATTACGGGACTCAACAGTCCATTTGATTTCACTACCCTTCCTCAACATGGTTGTGATATACTTAACTAACTCAGCAAAATTTGATACAAACCTTCTCAAAAAATTAATTTTTCCCAGAAAATATTGAACCTTTTTTTTGGATCTAGGAAGTGACAATGTTTGTATAGCTTCAACCCTACTGGAATCAATCCTTACCCCTTCATCCAACACAATATGCCCCAATAATTTTCCCTCCTTCATGGCAAACAATGATTTTTTAGGATTCAAAGAGAGGCCAAATTTTCTGCATTTCAAGAAAACCTTTCTTAAATGATCACGATGTTCTTTATCAGATTGAGAAAACATTGTTATGTCATCTAAATAGATAACAACAAACTTGTCCTTCTATCCAATAAATTCTATGTCCATAGATCGTTGAAAGGTCACCCCTGCGTTCATCAAAGCAAAGGAAATCTTGGCGTACATGAATGTACCCCAAGGAGTGGTAAAGGTTGTCTTCACTCTATCTTCTAGAAAAACATAGACCTAATTGTAACCAGAAAAACCATCAACCATTGACATCCCAACTGCTCATGTCAACCTATGTAATATTTGCTCCATCTTGGGAAAAGGGTAATTATCCTTTTTAGAGATTCTGTTCAGATTTCAGAAATCAACGCAAAGTCTGATTTCTCCATTCTTTTTTCTTACTAGGACCAAATTGGCCACCCATTCAAAATGCCTCAAAGGAATGATAATTTTTTCATCTAAAATCTTTTTTACCTCTTTCTCCATGACATGCAGTAACATAGGATTGATTTTCCTCAACTTTTTCCTGAAGGGTTTGGTGTCTTCTTTTAATGGAATCTTGTGCTCTATAATTCTTGTGTCATAAGTTATGAGATCTTCATAAGTCCAAGAAAATACATCAACAAATTCCTTCAACAACTTAGTATATTCTGCCCTCTTCTCTTCTGATAGGCTTCTTGACAAATTGGCATATTTTGGATTCTCTTCTATGCCCAAATTGCACTCAGTTATATCAGCATCATCAGTGGATACTTTCCCTTTCACTGCCACATCGTTCCCGTCAAATAATCTTTCCAAAGGAACTAGTCCTTTTGGAATACGATTGCTAGTTATCTACACAATATGATGATTAGCAATTTTATTGAGGAAAACATCAGCATGAGGATTAATTTCTTAATCATGATCCTGATCAATGTGTAATGCAAAAAACTCATCAATAGTCTCAAGGAAATTTTTAAGTTCTAAATCATCTTCGAACACCTTCCAATATTTTACATTGTCCAGTATAGAAGGCCTGTACTTGAATTCTACATCATACTTGGTTTTAGGTGGTATGGGAATTCTGAAATTGCTTGCTGATACAGCCAAAGAATCAACCATGGTAGTCTCTTCTCTAGGAATAATTGAAATGTTAAAAGTTGAGGAAAACCTGTCCACCAAGTCCCACACTTCATTTCTGTAAAATCTAAGTCTAGGGTGCTTTGTTTGATAAATATTTTTAATCTGATGGACTATTAATTTAGCATCCCCAAATACTTATATCTCTTCTATCCCTATGTCTTTAGTAGCCCTCAGTCCCAAGACAAGATATTCATACTCTGCCACATTATTATTAGTTTGAAATTCTAGTTTGTATGACAAAGATATAGTCTCCTGAGCTGGTGAGACAAAGACCACTCCTGCACCAGCACCTTCCTTAGAAGAGGCTCCATCAAAGAACATATTCCAAATAGAGGTGAATAGAGGAGACTCCTCACAAAAGGTAATGTATTGTTTTTTGATTTCAAGAGGAGTTTCAGGAGCATTAGTGAGCTGCAAAATGCTGTAGATTATATCTATTATTACTTTCTTTTGATTTCTCTCCCTTACTTAATTAATTTATTTGAATATCCATCAAGGATTGCTCATAAGAAGATTGAGTCAAGTGTGGGGATGGGGATGTGTCACTTAAGCAATGAATCTCAGGATCAGCTTCTACCTCCTCTCCTTCTTCATCAGAAACCAGGTTGTTTTGTAAAGGAGCTTATATCCTTTGATCATCTCTCTCTCTATTTCTGGGATCTCTAGGAAGGATTTGGGGAGCATTATTTGGTCTCCTGAAGTTACCTCTGTTATCAGTATTTTGAGTATTTATGCAGGTCTATTTTCCTTCCAGTTTTAATTTCTGTATCTCAGTAGAAAGGGATTTTACTAATTTGGTGAGCTCCTCCACTTGAGGATGGACAATATGGGAGTCATAAGTTGAGGATTCAGTTATTCTTTTTCTTCTATCACTGTCATATTTTCCTCTGAGTTTATCAGATGCCACTATGTTGGATTCTACCTCCAAGGATGAATATTATATATGAACAAAGGAGGTTGATCTTCTTTCTCTCATTAGAAGGAAGAACTCGGGGTCGAAGGCACTGTAATAAGTAATTTTTTCAGAGGGTTCAGTGGGTTTGATCTCATCAGGAATATTATTATACATTTTTTTAAATCTTTTAGAAAAGTCGGAGACATACTCTCCTTCTTTCCTTTTTAGGGATCCAAATTCAATGATGTAGAACAAAAAGTCCTTTTTTTTTCCCCCAGTGCCTCAAGAAGGCTTCAACTAATGCTTCAATGCCATTAATGGATCTAAGGGACAAACCTCTAAACCACTTCCTAGCCTCACCAAAAAGGCTTTGGACGAAAACTCTCATCCACACATCCTCATTTTCAATGTTTTGATTATCTGCATAGTTGTAGAAAGCAACAAGATGTTCCTCAACTGTTATATCTTCTTCTCTCGTAAACTTAGGAATGTATTTCAAATAATCTCCAGGAGGGAGGGCATTCACTTGCTGAGGTAATACAAGTGGAGTGTATCTTGCAGCCACTATGGAATCCATCCTATTTGCATGGGGGTTAACAACTGCCATTTGATATTGAACTCTTGGTGAACAAGGAGGAGAAGGAGACTTAATTGTGTTAAGATTAGGAGAAGAAGGAAAGGATGAAGGGGGGATTTCAGTTTTCACAATAGAAGGTTGAGCCTTGGAAGAGGATAGTAAATTCTATAAAAGAGATGAAGTTTGCACTTCTTTGGCAGCATAAATTTCAACAGGAGGTGGGGTAACAAAGCCTAAGGTAGGGAAATCTTCAAAACTATTAAGACTAAAACACCTTTCAATGTCAAGGGAAGAAAAAATGTCAATGATTTATTTTTTTTAAATCAATTTCAAAGGAAGAGTATTCAACAGGAAACTCTTCAAAATCAAGTTTCTTAGATACTTTAGCAGAAGGTAAAGAAATATTACTTGATATAAAAACTGGAGTATCAAGAGTGGAATTAGGCAACTGAACAGAAGCACTTGTAGTAGCAGCAAAAAAACTTTTTTGAGAATATTTTCCCCTCTTGATTATTCTCTCTGGGTTGGCCTCAGATGGAACCAAAGGTAGTTGTGCATTTGATCTCGTATGTCTACCTTTAGGTGCCAGAGCTGAAACAATGGAGTCACCAGGTGAAAACTGCAATCTTCAAGATACTAAGTTCTAATGCACCTATAGAACTAGTAAACTGTGTCGTTTAATCCCAGGGAAAAGTCTTCAAATCGTTCCCTAACAATGGCAACAAGAATGTTAGCACTAGGAATCACCTTCAGATTGCATGGAAGGCAAGCCTAATACCCATCATATTATATGTGAATGTAAGAGTGTTTTAAGGGGTCAAATGGAAAAGACTCAAAATGGTAATGTTCCAACTTAGAAGAGAGGGCTAGTATGCACTGACAATCAAGGTCTTGGATAAATTCAATCAATAATTGAGAGTGAGTATGAATAGAGGGAAGACTTTAATGAGAGGAGTGTAGGGGTTGTTGTAAGCATCAGGTCTACAAATAGCCTAAGGAAGAAAGATTCTTAACACAAGATCTTCTTTAGTTCAAAACTTAAGGAAGGTAAATAAACATCATGATAATATAATGATCAAACATACACCATAATATCACCACAACCATTCATGTGAATCATTCAAATCATGAACATTTAGCATTAGAAGAAAATAAGATGAAAAAGAACCTGATTTCTATTAACCAAGATGTCTTAAATCAAGTACATATCAAGTTCATAGTAACTTCATCAAAATATTACAGTATAAGGGATTCTTACTCTACCACCTAACCCTACTAAATCATTTCATATATCTATTTATAACAAAAGGGAGGCAATAGCCGGAGGTACACGCTAGCCTCCTTCCCATGAAAATCTCTAAGAATTTATTTCATCTAATAACTTGACTAACAACCTATGTTATAAAAGACAAAAGTATTGGTGACTAATCCAACCAATATTCAAACTAACTTGATCCTTGTTTGTTGCGCAACTCCTTGTTTTCCATGTGTCCTCCAGGAGCATGTGGTTGTCATCATGCTGCCAGTTGATGTTTCTGCAGTTCTCTCCATCATCAACTATCCAAAAATTTGTTAGCTTGACCCTCCTAGATCCTTGGTGTCTATTGGTAGCCTCTCAGGCTAGCACTCTGAGTAGTGCACTTTGTAGTGCCTTTACCAAATTTCGTAAGATTCTATAGTGCACTTCAAAACTAGACTAGTAGAAAAGGTAGTGCCAAACCTTCCTACCCCCTTTGAAAACTTAGGTCTCTACGATATTTCAGGTAGAGAATTTAGGTAGAGCCATTCTAGTGCATCTTTGTGCAAATTCCATCTCTGCCAGAAATTCGGTAGCGCCCATTGTGTGTCTCTATGCAAATTTTAGGTAGCGCCATCAAAAACGCAACACCCCCAGCTTGGACATGTGCAGAGAAAGTAGCAACTTTAAGTAATATTAGCACCATTATCTTTAGGTGATTTGGAAGCATTGTAGGTAGCACACCATTGGAACACCAAAAATAGACTATTATGTAGCACCATAGTGCTACGGAATGTCTGCATTCTTACTGCTGAAGGAGTTAGTTCTTCACAAAAAGCCCAAAAATCTGAACAATAAGCACTTAGAATCCTATATAGGTGGCAGAGGAAATGTTTCAACAACAATTTATCTTCACAAAAAGGAACCATCCTAAAAAATGGGGCTCACCTTTCACCAGCTACTTTGTTACCCTGACACTTAACCTGACACTCTTTCTTGTAAGAGGAGGATCCCCATTTTGGACAATAGGATTCTTCCCTTTTGCAATGACAGGCTTCTTCAGTGGAGTTATGCTCTCCTTGACTGTTGGTGTGTCCTTTTCAATAGCAGCTTCAACGAAATACCTGCAAGTTTCTTTGAGCCACTTCATCTTGGAAATGTTGCAACTCTACTTTGAGCTTCTTATTCTGAGACTGGAAGCCTATGTTCTGCCTATAAAGGTTTTTGAGTTGTCTATGGAGAGGCTAGGCCTTTCTTGCTGTGAACCTTGCCAGGTCAAGGGTGTGACTATTGTAACATCCTCGATCTATCACCGACTGGGCATGCCACTCCTCAGACACTTTAGTTAGCTCTGATACCATACTGTAACGTCCCTGGCCACCCATGACCGGGCCAGGCTACACGAGGGAACACTTTCATTCTCTCATTACGGAACATACTGTAACATACCCAGTATTCAACCGAGCTATGCCACATAAATTTTCTCTTCAAACTGCATGCAATTATAACATATTGTAATGTCCCCACTTTGGGACATCATCACAGGGCAAAGATTTATGATGACCAAAGTAGCCAGATGGATGCTAGAGAGAGTACAGGGGTATTTGAGAGGCATTGTGGGGTACATCTTGCATTGATGATCACATTCCATCATTATGAGCCATTATGCATGGGTTGGCTTTGGTTTCGTTGCATTCCGATGATTTCCATGATTTTGACTATTTTGAGCTATAAGTCAATGGAATTCATTGAAGAGGTCATTTTGGGCACATTACTTGGAGGAACCTCTCAGTGTAATAACTCATTTGAATCGGGAGGAGCAACACTACAGGATGGG
>SNQJ01S0221124.1:0-15068 GCA_010110895.2 Picea sitchensis
AAAAGAATCAGCATTTAAGTAACTACTAAATTTCAGAAACATCATTTTAGGAAAGTGAATAAAAGCATGAGAGGGGATCTAGGAACCCTAGGAGAAATTTAAGGAGCGATTTTGGGGGTGTGAGGGAATTTAGACTTTTAATTAATAAACAAAAATAAATTATTGGAGAACCCTAAGGATGAGTGACACTTGGACGGCGGAGATTGCTTAGAGGTTTTGTCATAAAATATTAATTAATTAAAAATCAGGAAAGTAGGTGGTTCTCATTTTTCTTATAAAAGAAAGGGAAAGGAAAGAAAAAAGGGGGATGAACAGTGAGCGTAACGTTACGCTGTCAAATTGTGGTTTGACGGATTTTCTTGTGAGGAGTTGGGTGTAATCTCAGCTTTGTTGGAGTGGTAGCTCAGCCTTGGAGGCGAGCTGAGAAGCTAGTGATTTCTCTGGTTCTTGTGTGGCCCCTTTGCGGCTCGGGGGGCTAAGGGGGAAGCAGAGTACCCCTAGCATTTGGCTGGGAGGTACCGGTGAGCATTCGGCGGTCGGCAAGCAGGAGCGAGGCGGAGCGCGTGGACGGCCATTAGAGGACAAACTAAAGGGAAACGGTATGATTTCTCAGACTGGTAGAGTAGAATGCATTGTTTTATATTGACAATTAAATGTTAATGATGCTGTAAATCCCCTCCATTGACTGTGAAATTAAGCTGCCGTAATTCGGGACTGTGCGAATTCAGAATAGTGAAGCGGGATAGTGTAATTTTAATATTGTTGTTTCACATTTATATTTAACGTCCTGGACTGTATAAACACTTGCTGTTAAATGTAGGACTGTGTTGGGTGTTACAATTGTTATTGGGTGTTTTAGGCAGTTGTGCAAGGAACGTTTTTTTTTATTATGTTTTGGGCGTTTTTGCCACTGTACTGGGGCTATTTTACTGTTATCTGGTGTGCGTCTTCCTTTGAAGTAAATAGCTATTATTTTTAAGGACATTAAAGTAGATGGCAGCACCAGACTATACAATGATCTGGGAAGTGGATGATATAAGCTTGAAATCTTGGTATAGGTGGTTGATACCCATCTTCCATAACATTTTTTTCAAGAGCGCTACCCAACTATCCTTTATTTATTTTTCCATTAGTTCCTGGAAGTAAACTTATAGCTGGATGTCGTACGAAAGATTCCACAATGACTTTCCCTGGACAGTGATAGGATACTTGTAGTATTTTAGTGTGAAAATCATACTTTAGTTTTCTAATATGTGAAATATTTTTGAAAGTCTACAATTCAACATGATTAAGATTGTTAGGTTAGGCATAATAGAAGAATCGTAAAATTCTTGAAGAATGTTTCGCCTGCTGCCAACCCCTAACAACTAACGCTGAATCTCTTTATTTGTACGATTCACAACTTAAGACATAGCATCAGAACTTAACAGAGACATACAGAGAACTCAGCAGAGACAACTCGACCTCGGAGAATGGTTGTGACATCAGAGAGGTGCCTAGAATGAAATTGTTTGTCCTCTTGCCGACACCTAACAACTAGGGTTGAATCTCTTAATGATACGACTCACAAACTTAAGACATAGCATGAACCGTTGTGCGAAAGACGAACTGGAATAAGATGGGACGGGAAGAAGAATGACATTAGTAGTGAGTCATGCTAATACTTAAAACTAAAAAAAAATTACAATATAAAAGTTTTATAATGTCAAATGTACCTGATTACTAATTGTAGTTCACTTTAAACTTTCTATAATTTTTTTTCCAATATATCAGAGTACCCCTGAAATAGCCAAATAAGTGGATCCAGTTTCTTTAATTAAATATATATATAATTTTAAGTCTGCGTTTATTCTTGTTGCTCTGTGTTTCGTCATCGTTTAAAACACGTGTGATCTGCGTCTTAATTAGGTTTTTAATCTGCGTTTAATCATAACCTTATTAGTTGCGTTCTGGTTTGTGTGATGGGTTACCGTCAATTGGGGGCGTAATTAAATGGTACTTCCATTCCACAGTTAAAGGCTGTAAGTAATTATTCGAAGGTTGTACATAATAACCACAATCAAATGCTGTAATCCAGTTTACAAGATGCCCTTACAAGTCGCCTTTACTAATTCGGATTTAAATAGTTATTCTGAATCACTGTCACCTTCTTGTGAGGAACTTCCATATCTCGGCATCCTCAATTAACTGTTTACCTGTACCTCTGGCCATCTGTAATACTGACAGCCTGACAATCCGAAATTCTGGCCCTTTTGCTGTCATTGAGAATTTTATTGCTAAGATTGCCATATTTAGTTATAATGTAGGTGGTTTTTCGTTGAGATCCCCTGCAGCAGTTATAACGTAATTCCATAATACTGACTCCCTTAAATAAAGGTGGTCCTAATGTTGGGCAGCGTTAACATTACGACATCCTAAATTAACTGTTTACCTGTACCTCTGGCCATCTATAATACTGACAGCCTGACAATCCGAAATTCTGGCCCTTTTGTTGTCATTAAGAATTTTATTGCTAAGAATGCCATATTTAGTTATAATGTAGGTGGTTTTTCGTTGAAATCCCCTGCAGCAGTTATAACGTAATTCCATAATACTGACTCCCTTAACAGCGGTACTACTGTTAAGGCAGTCATAATACATATAAATGGTTAGCATTTCCACACGCTTTTCTTTTATTTTATTTATCCTTTTAAAATAATTTATAGATTACCAGCTGGAATAGATGCACATGAATATTCTCTATTTGATGTACCAATATTTACGATATCATTTATATATATTAACAAGTGTAATCAATGGTGAAGTGTAGGAATAAACATCTAAAAGAAGCATTCATCTACCAACCATTCTTCGCGGATAAGTCCAAAAAATGAAGTCATTTTAAATTAAGGTTATACCGCTTCCTTGAACGTTAATAAGCACATCCTTGATATGATTAAATAGTACATCACCAAACATTTGATAAAAAATGATTAATATTATTCCAAACTTAAAAATTTGTGTTGTAGGCGAATCTATATTGCATTTCTAAATTTCAAGAAATCAAGGTTAGGTTCATGCATATATGTAGAAATGGTGTAGTTATGAACTTGAAGTAAAAAAGTTTCCCTTAGTTGATAGTTGGGTTGGAAACAAGAAATTATCAATATATTAAGGTTTTAGAACCATTTAAAATTAACATCTTAGACATATTTTAATTATGTATATAATTATATAATTATAATGTTATTAGTACATAATATATATGATGATATTAGATTAGATAAATAGTTGATTTATGTTAGTGTTTGAATTAGAATACCTATGAGTAGAGTATAATGACTTGATATTTAAATGACTTGTCTTATAAAACAAAAAATTTGGGTTAATGAGATAAGCCACATACTTGTTTTATTGATTATTGCAAAAAGCAAACCACTTACTTGTTAAATTTTATGGGGTTGCTATTCCTTGTATTTTTAAGGTTAGAAACCTTCATCTTTAAATACTGCCTTATATAAGGATAATCGTCCCTTTTAATGATTGACCCTTTTTCTTATTGTCATATGAATTCACGATTCTATTTATTGCCCGTTTCAATTATGAAGTTGCGTTGTTGGGGTCCCAGCGTAGATACCTATAATGATGCAATTTACCGCTATAGCGAGAGGAAACGTTATGGCATGGTTACTGTCCCCGGACATCCTCGCTTATATAAATCTGCATTGCATTAGAAGTAGAACATGAGTTGTATTGTTCACCTTATAAACAAAGTTCAAGATTGGAGTTGAATGTACACTTTATTTCTCGCGGTTATTGAAATTTGGAAATGAAATGTTATGGTTTCTTATTGTGGCGTTAGTTTAATCTCTTGATGTTGATAAGACACACATGGTGGAACGCCCTGGATTTATGTACAATCATTACCGGAGCAATTCGTGATTGTCGAGTCTAAGAACGGGTTGAACTTGGTTTCAAGGTCGAGTTCCTTTGTCACGCGACCTATCATAAGGGCGCAACTGCATTTTATGCATGTCGAATTGATTTTATTTATTTTGGTTTCTTCGGTCCGTTGTGTTCGTGGGATGTAGACACTCGCCTCGTAATAGTCACCGACCTGTAAAATGGTTAAAGATGATGGAACCGCTTGAGCCGCTGTTTATGTGTTCTGAGGTCCTAACCCTGCGAAGTAGGATGGGCGGGAGGTCGCACGCTTTACAGCTTTGTCGGTCAAGACCGCCATTTATGCCCCACACGTGATCGCATCCCGGCCATTCTATGTTCATCCTCGCGCCTGAATGCCGCGTATCGCCAGACTCGACCTAGTTGTTCCTGCATAATGCATACACACACCAAAAATAAATAAAAATTTGCACCCCATTCTGATTGGTTGTCGTGAACGAGGCGCTTAGTTACCACATATATATCGAATGGCAATGACCAACACTTGGGATTCACTACGAGTTCTGATGACATGATAGTATTGATTATTCCATTGCTGATTGAGCTGCTTGTCCGTGGTGCGTAATCATGGTTAGAGGACGCCAGCGGAGGCGACGACGGGTGTTAGAGTATGGCGGACGCCTCCTGCTAAGATCCACCGCGGGGAGGTTCACCCCGTGGAGGCGAAAGCGGTGTCCTTGGATCAGAGCGATCGCAGAGTCGCCGCATGTTGTGGGATGATGAGATCCTTCCAAAGGACGTCAGAGGCATTGATAAACTTCCTGGATCGAGATAAGGGAAGAGCTTATGTTCCCAATGAGGGTTCACAACACACCCCAACCAATACTGGTAGAATTCACCGTGAACTCGAGAAGGTGAAATTTCCCTGAAAGCTTTGCGCCCTCGGATGAAGCAAAATGTACCGGTACGGTTGGAGAATATGGCGCGATGTGCTTCGCGACTTCGCGATACTACCTCCAACATGAAGGTCCGCGATGGAAGTTCAGCCTGGGCAATTTCTATGGTGGGAAGACGCTTCCTCGCCGCTAAATGGAACAACATGGTTGTTGAAGACGGGTCATGGGAACTGCTCGAGGAATGGTTCCCAGAGAGATATCTTTCTGAGGAAATCATTGAGCGCTATCTTAATGAATTCAACGCTACTTACTGTGGAGGTCGACAGCGCTCCGAAAATGGCGCGTCGCTTTTATGACGCCCGCATGCTCCATAAGAACACCTGTAGCTCAAGGTCAACAGGTTCGTGTTTGTCTTTAATGGAAACCTGCGTGCAAAGGTTTAGATGTTTTGATGCCTCAAACCTGCACGACGCTATCCAAAAGGCCCTCATAGCGCAGGAGGAGCTGTCGGCCGGGTCGCACTCGTGATTCCGGAAGACCAGGTATTCATCCGGGTAATGCCGCCAGACACGACACACCACGGCATCGGTTTCCAGAGGGATCCGTTTCACTACCGGACGACTGCCGCCAAAGAAGGACACCTTATCGAGGACCGCGAAGAAGAAGAAGCATTGTCACCGCAAAGAATAGCGAACCGTTTCCAGCGTAATCGCACTGTCAGGTTTCGTGTCGATGGGCAATTATCTTCACTTCGCACTGCGGACTACCTGGCCAAGAAGGTAAGGATCGGTGGGGGAGCCACAATTGCCGCTAAGTGATTATCCCGTGGAGAGGGACAGAGCCATCCGATCGTACCCATTTCGCCAGTTGGGAGAGATATGGGCAAGGCCCATCGGATTCATGCAGCGATGAATAATCGCCGCCGGAAAGCAATTCAGCCTACGCGTTCCAGACGATGTGCACCGGGTCACGACTGCACCCTTAGTATTTTGATAGACCTGTGTGCTACCGAGAGTTTTATTTCCGGTGCACAATAAAGGATTAAGGTAAAGGCATTCAAACATGATGAGTTTATCTATGTGGAAATGGCTTCGGGAGACAAGCATAAGGTTTGAGGAAAGGTTATGGGTTGTGCTCTTAACCTGGGAGATTTTTTTTTCACCAGGGCCAACCTGTATGTGATGATATTAGGGTCTTATGACGTTTTGATGGGCATGGATTGGTTGGAATCGCGATTATATTATTACCAACCGTAGCGATCTAAAACGGGTTGGTTTTAGTCGATGATGAAGGGCGAGAAGCTGATATAGCACTAAACTGTGGAGCGTCCCCAGGTTCGCCTCACCACAGTTATGGAAGAGTATTTGCAAGGGGTGAAAGCTTTATGCCATCCTGTTTCAAATGAAAAGGGAGAAGTAGATATTCAGAACACCTTCCGTGGTAAGCATGCCATGGACGATTTCCGCAGGAACGCCTCGGATGCCGCCGGAAAGAGAATTGAATCACTATAGTTCTAAAACCGGGACTGAACCGATAGTTATAACACCTTATCGGATGTCGACCCCGGACGTGCAAGAGTTAAAAATGCAACCGAAGGATAAGCTGATCGGGGACTGACATCCTAGTGCGTCACCACGGGCACCCGCCGCTCATCCGGAAGAAGGATCGACCGTGGAGGCTGGTATCAATCTATCGTCAACCCAACGCGCCGATCGCTAATCGGCACCAAGCAACCGACGATCTGCTTCCGATTCGACAGCGCGACGGTAGTTCTGAAGATCGACGGCGATCAGGGTACCAGCTACGGATCACGAGGATGACGTCCCAAGACCGTTTCTAAGACAGATTTGAGACATGAGTTTAATTTGTTCACCTTTGACTGACAAAACGCCCCAGGCGTATCTTGCGGAGTTTGACGAACGGGGGTGTTCTTACGAGTACCTGGACAAGCTCGTCTGCCATTCATCGACGACATTCTGCACTTACTCGATGACGAGGAGCATGTTGTACCTTCGCTTGGTACTGTTAACAAGCGCATGGCAGAACAAATTGTATGTGAAGTTGTTCAAATGCTCTTTTCATCAATCCAAGATTCACTTAGGGTATAAATATCCGGCCAAGGTATCGCCGTGGATCCAACCTAGGTTGAAGCTATTATGGAATGTCCCGCCAATGAATTTAACGTCACAAAAGTGCTGAAGTTTTATGGGTTTGGCAGATACCACCGACGGCCTGTCTAAGGATTTTCAAGATAGCAAAGTCCGATCACGAAGCTGCGTAAGAAAAACAAGAAGTTTGTGTGGACTCCAGAAATGCGCTGCAGTTTAGAGGCTGGAGTTATTATTGCATCAACGCCTATATTAAAGGTCCCCGACATGGACGTGGACTTCAAAAGTAATCGACGATCCGCGCGAAGGTTTAGGGTGGAGCCCTTTGATGCAAGATCAATGAGTGATCACGCATATTTCGAGGAAATTAAGAAGGTTGAGAAACTACACGCGATGATTGGAGTTGAAAGAAGCCATCGATATATGAAGGTTTTGAGACACTACCTCGTTGGACAAAATTTGAATTAAAGACTGACAATTGTGGACTACAACACATATTAACACAAAGCGACCGGAACACGTAACAATGAGGTTGCTCAAAATTTCTTAGATAGTACTATTTAGAGATTACTTACATAAAAAGAACAATGAACTGAGTGGCAGATGCTCTGAGTCGGAGGCCACACATCTTTCGGGTGTTGCCTCTTCGATGAATCTACGCGGAGAAGGTTCTGCCTCTTACAAAGGTGGACGGTATGGATCAGTACAAAGAAGTCGAGGATTTTATTGGACAAAAACACTATGCGATGGTACCCTGATTTGAGGGATTTACCTTTGACTGCGATGGTTTATTGAGATTTAGAGGTCGGATTTACGAACCACCAAACGACGAATTGAGGGACGCTGGATCCCCGAAATGAGGCACATGAAAGCGCTTTTACATGGCTCAATTCGGTGTCACTTAAGATGAGGGCGCATCTGTCTCTTGTTCTCCGAGTGAATGAAGGCCGTATATAGTCAACTTTAGGCTGGTCTCGAAAGTCGCTATGGTAAAGGCCGAACATAGGACACCCGGCGTTTGGCTTACAACCATTATTTCGGCCACGAATCGAAATGGAAGTCATTTCGATGGATTTATTGTTGATTGGCATCACAGAAGGAGACACGATCATTTTGTAGGTAGTAGACATCACCGTGCGCTCTTCATTTTATTCTTGTGTGTACGACTTATCAGGCACCTAATATAGCGAGAGTTTTCATCGCGAGATTGTGAGGCTACATGCCATTCCTAAAAGGATCATATCCAACCGAGGATCAAGCATCGACGATTTTGGACGAAGCTCTGAGGCCTTGGGAACCTGCAACCTTTACCTAGTATTGGCGATCACCTTAGACCCACTGGTCGCATTTAATCGCATAACCAAACCTGGAATACATGCTGCGATGTATGTGATGGACCAACAAAACGTTGGGAGGAATTCTTGCCTCTAGTAGAGTTCCTTTTATAACAACAAGCAATAAAGCACCATTAAGATGGCTTCTTTTGAGTTCCTTTATGCACCCCTCTGCCGGATTCCCCTCTTGAGTTGGATCGCTTGAGGATAGAACTCGCGGGGACCGTGGTTTATCCAAGAAATGGAAGAGCGTGATGCAAACCATAAGACAAAGGATAAAGGAAGCCCATGATCGACAAAAGAGTTATGACGACGCGCACCGATTCGACCGTAGCAGGGTCGGCGATCGAGTCTCTTTGCGCCAGAAACCGCATAAGAGTTCCCATCAAGCTCACAAAGGAGCTAAACTCTCCTAGGTTCTGCGGGACCTTCGAAAGATTGTGGAGAGAAAGGGCCCGTGGCCTATCGAATAACCTTGCCTGATTCTTTGATGCACATGCACGATGTTTTTCATGAATATGTTTTGAGACACGTTAGCCATCCCGCCACACCGCGGATTGATATGAGTTCCTTGCGTGTGCTCCGGACGAGGGAGCACCAATGCATCGGTGCCGTCCGCATCTCTGAAATCATCACGCTCTACGCCACGACCAAACGGCAGACCGTGCCGCGTCTAGTGGGGATGCTTATGTCCCACTGGGCGACCGGAGGACGATATGATATACAGCAGCTCTACTTTGTTTGATAGATGACTTAGATCGCGGCATTTATGATTTTATGGGTACACTTTATTTTGTGATTTATAACAGAAACCGATCTAAGTTTAGACCAAGAGGGTGCAACATCCTGGCCCAAGCACTTCTACAAAACTTCTATTCTTGGAGGACACTTACCGCAAAGTGATCCTGATTTTCATGTGAGCGATAAAACTTTTCATTGGTGATGCTAAGTTATATGACACGCATGTTTTACTTCACCTTGATGTGTAGACAGTGCCGCCGACGCCTTCGAGGCAGGGTTCCGACCTGAGGGATGCAGAGAGATTTAAGGGAAACTCCCTGACCTTGATTGAGTCGTGGAGGGATTTTGGAGTTGTTTCATTTGCATATTGTTTCACTGATTATGCTGGCTGATTTTGCATAAAAGGTCAGTATGATCCACATGGCTACATGATACCACATAGCTTGGCTTGTAATCTGACTCACATAAGGAGCAGAGGTCACATGAGATCCGAGATCGAGGGAGAGGTGTGGACAACACCGCTACCACAACCTACTGAAGACTCCCACCGCGGGTTTGAACTGTGAGGTTAATGATTACCTAGTTAGAAATATCCACGATGTCATGAGGGAAAAAAAAAGATAGTCGCTCACGAAGATTATAAAGGGCACGCAATAAGGCGGGGGCCTTATTCTTAGAGCCCTTAGTCTCCCACAAGATTCACCCAGCGGAGTGTTGACCTAGGGCCTAGAGTCTACTAACTGGGCTGCCGGGCCGAAAGTGGCACCTTTGAGCACGTGGAAGGCCCCAGGCACGCCACATAAGCCATCAAGGCTAGTGGCACCTCTTGGAGCACGAAAAGGCCCCAAGCAACGTCGCTGAATTACGATGAGACTGAAGTTGACCCCTCGAGACCTTAGCACTGACAAATTCTTACAACGCCCCTAATTAAATCTGCCCCCTACCAATCGTAATCCACTAAACTTTTCTAAGACAAACTTTGACGAGCCCTAAGAAAATACCCTTGTAGGATATTTTCTTAGGGCGTAAACTAAAACCCTCCTAGGCTAATTAAAGTTTTTAAAATAAAAGGGTAAAAGGAATTAAAATGTTTAAACCCTTGGCTTTAATTGATAAAGAAGAAATAAAAATTCATTAAAGAGGGGAGTATAAAATTTATGATTTCAAAAATAAATAATTAAATAAAAATAAAATATTTTCTTTTTATATTGAAAAGAATTTTGCTTAATTTATCATTGAGGGTTTAACCAAAAAATTATTATAATAATAGTGAATAAAATGGAAGAGAGTAAAAAAAGTTGAGAAAAAAATAAAAAACAATATAAAACAAAAGAAAAACTAGAATAAAAGGAAACTTAAATTTTGGAAAGTGGAAAATAATAAAAAGTGAAAAAGAATCTTCATTTAAGTAACTGCTAAATTTCATAAACATCATTTTAGGAAAGTGAATAAAGCATGAGAGGGATCTAGGAACCTAGGAGAAATTTAAGGAGCGCTTTTTGGGGAGGGCATTTAGACTTCTTTAATTAATAAACATAACAAATTATTGGAGAACCCTAGGGATGAGTGACACTTGACGGCGAAGAGTGTTTTGTATGTTTTTTCCGGCAAATATTAATTAATTAATGATTTACGAAAGTAGGTGGGTCTCATTTTTCCATAAAGAAAGGGAAAGGAAAAGAAAAGGGGATGAAATGCTGAGCTTAACGCTACGCCGCCAAATTGTGGTTTGATCGATTTTCTGTGAGGAGTTGCGTAATCTCAGCCTTTGTTGAGTGGTAGCTCACCAGAGGCGAGCTCGAGAAGCTAGTGATTTCCACTTTAAAATTTCGTACCTTAGCTATGTTTTGGTGCACTTGTGTTTGGTTGAGAGGTACCGGTGAGCATTCGGCGGTCGGCTGCTGTGAGCTTGGTATGGAGCTGCTGGACGGGCCATTAGAGGGATCTAACTAAAGCCGCTAAATCCGCATGATTTCCTCGACCGTAAGTAGAACGCATTTTATATTGACAATTAAATGTTAATGATGCTGTAAACCCCCTCCATTGACTGTGAAATTAAGCTGCCATAATTCGGGACTGTGCGAATTCAGAATAATGAAGCGGGATAGTGTAATTTTAATATTGTTGTTTCACATTTATATTTAACGTCCTGGACTGTATAAAATTCTGCTGTTAAATAGACCCGTATAAGTGCTACAATTGTTATCAGCGCCTGTACAGTAACGCTATGCTTTACGCTTTTGCCAATCGCATCACGCTTTTATTGTTATCTGGTGTGTGTATTCCTTTGAAGTAAATAGCAATTATTTTTAAGGACATTAAAGTAGATGGTAGCACCAGACTATACAACGATCTGGGAAGTGGATAATATAAGCTTGAAATCTTGGTATAGGTGGTTGATACCCATCTTCCATAACATTTTTCAAGAGCGCTACCCAACTATCCTTTATTTATTTTTCCATTAGTTCTTGGCAGTAAACTTATAGCTGGATGTCGTACGAAAGATTCCACAATGACTTTCCCTGGACAGTGATAGGATACTTGTAGTATTTTAGTGTGAAAATCATACTTTATTTTTCTAATATGTGAAATATTTTTGAAAGTCTACAATTCAACATGATTAAGATTGTTAGATTAGGCATAATAGAAGAATCGTAAAATTCTTGAAGAATGTTTCGCCTGCTGCCAACCCCTAACAACTAACGCTGAATCTCTTTATTTGTATGATTCACAACTTAAGACATAGCATCAAAACTTAACAGAGACATACAGAGAACTCAGCAGAGACAACTCAACCTCGGAGAATGGCTGTGACATTAGAGAGGTGCCTAGAATGAAATTGTTTGTCCTCTTGCCGACACCTAACAACTAGGGTTGAATCTCTTTAATGATACGACTCACAAACTTAAGACATAGCATGAACCGTTGTGCGAAAGACGAACTGGAATAAGATGGGACGGGAAGAAGAATGACATTAGTAGTGAGTCATGCTAATACTTAAAAAATCCAAAAAATTTACAATAGTGAAAAAGTTTTATAACAAATAATGTACCTGATTACTAATTGTAGTTCACTTTAAACTTTCTATAAAAAAAATTCCAATATATCAGAGTACCCCTGAAATAGCCAAATAAGTGGATCCAAATTAATTAAATATATATATGTAATTTCAAGTCCGCTATTCTTATTGTCGATTTCATCATCGCTAAAATATCGCCCACTACTAATACATAGGTTTTAATTCATGCTTAATCGCAACCCATAGTTGCATTCTGTCTATGTCACCATTAATTAAAGGATTAAATGCTGCTACTTCCATTCCACGCTTAAAGGTCAGAAGTAATTATTCAAGGTCGTATTACACAACTAATAATCAAATGATGAACTACCATAAGATGCCTTACAAGTCAGCCTTTGCATTTAATTCGGATTTAAATAGTTATTCTGAATCACTGTCACCTACTTATGAGGAAATTCCATATATCGACATCCTCAAATAACTGATTACCTGTTATGTATTATTGACAGCTTGACATTCCAAATTTTTGGCCCTTTTATTTGTTGTCATTTAGAATTTTATTGCTAAGATTGCCATATTTAGTTATAATGCTCGCTGAGATCCCCTGCAGCAGCTTATAACGAATCTTACACACTCACCTCTAAATAGTTGGTGGTCCTATCGTTGGCAAATGCTTAACATTAATATAATGTATTTGGCATTTCCCATTATCTCTTTTATTTTATTATCCTTTAAATTTAACACTTTATAGATTACCAACTGGAATAGGATGCATATGGATATTCTCTATTTGATGTACCAATATCGGCCGGTATCATTTTATTATATATTAACATTGTAATTAATGGAGAATTGTAGGAATAAATAAAACAAAAAGGAGTATTCATCTTACTAACCATTATCATAAGTGGATAAGTCTCAAAAAAATGGTAGTGTCATTTTAAATTAAGGTTATGTCGCTTCCTTGAACTTTAATAAGCACATCCTCGATATGATTAAATAGTACATCCCTAACTTTTGATAAAAAGGATTAATATTTATTCCAAACTTAGAAATTTGTGTTGTATAAGGAATTATATTGCATTTCCAAATTTTAAGAAATCAAGGTTAGGTTCATGCATATATGTAGAAACGGTGTAGTTATGAACTTGAAGTTTCAAATATAGCTGGCTGAACAAGAAATTATCAATATATTAAGGTTTTAGAACCATTTAAAATTAACGTCTTAGACATATTTTAATTATGTATATAATTATTTAATTATAGTACTGTTTATTAGCAATATTAACATGATATTATCAGACAAATACTGATTTAGTGTTTGAATTAGAATACATATGAGTAGAGTATAATGACTTGATATTTAAATGACATGTCTTATAAAACAAAAAATTGGGCTAATGAGATAAGCCACATACTTGCTTTATTGTTTATTGCAAAAAGCAAACCACATACTTGTTAAATTTTATTGGGTTGTTATTCCTTGTATTTCTAAGGTTAGAAACCTTCATCTTTAAATAATGCCTTATATATGGATAATCGTCCCCTTCAATAAATGACCCTTTTCTTATTTTGTCATATGAAGTCATGATTCTATATATTGCCCGTTTCAATTATGAAGTTATGTTGTTAGTCCAAGAAGATGATACCTATAATGTGATGCAATTTTACCGTTGAAGGAGAGGAAGGAATGTTATGGCATACATATTGGCCTCGACATCCGGTTATAAATCTACATTGCATTAGAAGTAGAATATGAAGTTGTATTGTTCTTACCTTACAAACAAGATTGCAAGATTAGAGTTGAATGTATGGCCTTCCTTTATTTCTTCGTGTTATTAACTCTTGGAAAAGAAATGGTATGGTTATCTTATTATGTTAGTGTAATCTTTGATATTGATAAGACACACATGGTGGAACGCCCTGGATTTATGTACACCATCTACTCGGAGTTATTAATTGGGGGATTGTTGAGTCTAAGAATGGATGTTGAACTTGCCTCATTGTCGAAGTTCTTGTCACTGCGTCTTCCATCGTGAAGGGGCTTAACCGCATTTCTTATTTATGTCGTAATTGATTTTATTTATTTGGTTTCTTGGTTCTGGTTGTGTCGGTGGGATGTAGACACTTCCATTTTCCTGAATAACGCTGTACCGGAAAGACCTTAAATGGTTAAAGACGATGGGAACCGGGCTTGAGCATTGCTTTATGTCTTGAGGTCCTAACCTTGTAGGATGGGCGGGAGGTCACCGCTTTTAGCAAATGGCTTTGTTTGTCGCTATGGATCGTCATTTATATGCCTGTGGAGCCACGTGATCGCTCGGGTCTCCGGTTACATTCTTATGTTCATCCCGGTTGCATTGTATTCGTCGTCGGGTGGCGACGAGATTCGTGATCAGAAGTTGTCTCTTTGTACATACGCACACACACACTTCAACAAAAATAAAAAATTTTAAAATCTCCATTCTTAGATTTGGTTGTCGAATGATGCTGAAGGCAAGTGATTTACACGATAGAATTTGAATGATAGCATTGAATTTTACATGGTTTAGCATATATATGATGGTTTTGAATGTTGAATAGTTGCAATCTATACTGGTTATAAATTGCTTTTGAGTTGAGTACATGTTTTCTATCCCTTTACCACAGAATAGTGTATCTTGATGCTCCACCAATATTTGCACTTATAAACAAGAGCACTTTACTTTTTCACTGCTCCATTGAATGACATTAAATAACCTATAATTGTCATGCGCTCATGAATGTGATCTTGTAGATGAAACATATGTTGCACTAATACTTGTGCCTTGTATATTTCACATTTGGTATCTATATTGCATTTCATTGGTTATCGGTTCATAATGATGAAGAATAGGGTGCAAGGGCCCACTCAAACTACTTGACCTTGACATTTTCCTAGATTCCTTGACTCTTCTTTGGAGCAACGTTTGCAGAGTGTTTTCTCCAATAATCCGAGATATACTTGACTGGAAGGAATGGACTAAAGTGCATATTAATGGTTAGAGAATGCATTGAACATCTCACGCATCATGGATCTAGAACTAGGAGAATATGCAGTGGAACACAT
>SNQJ01S0221125.1:0-15068 GCA_010110895.2 Picea sitchensis
AAAAGGGAGTAAATGGGAAACTCACCAGAATTCGGGGGCCAAAACCCGTATCTAAGTCCATTGTTATCAAGCCAAATACCTACAGCTACATATCAACACTTGTCAAGCGGTCAGGATCAAGGTTAAAACAAATGCTAGAAGATGCAATGGATCACAATCCATCACTGGGCCAACTTGCACACCAAAAGAAAACTTATAAAACTCCAATGGATGTGATGCTCAACCACATTTCAACCATTGTTTGTCATCGCTCGTGAAATGGAAGAGACAAAAAGTATTTTTCTACATTTCTGATAAGTCTAAGGTTGTGAGTATGGTTTTATGAGGTGTCACTCCATCTCTACTTGCATCTGCAACTTACAAGTCAGATAGACGACACTCAGCACATTTCATTGCACAATTTTTGGTGATTAGTAGATTGCAGCTCCATCCCTTATTCGAGTGCTCAAGTTTTCCCAAGGATTGAAGCACAGAGGCTCAGACTGGAACGGTATTAATTCCCATGGCAATCTCTTTCTCACCCATCAAAAAATCTATAATGAAGTTATTGCCCATCTTTCGAGGAACACAAGAAAGAGTTTTCTGAGAGGTTAGCGGTCGATTAGAGGAAAGAGAGCATTGGATGTAATTGATATTACCCAAGTGAATTTCCATATAATTCAAAGCTAGGCCACGAGTCAAGCTTTGAGTTTCTAGCTATGATTCATACCACATGACGCATAGGTCCAAGCCAGGGAATCACCCACAGTCCCAAATAATAGACACAAGTCATGAGTCAAACCTCAACTCTGTTACATGTCGACACATTCATCAAGCACAAACACCGAAGTTCCACTTCGTTTCTATCATCGAACGAAATACCTAAACTCCCGTGAAATAAGGGAAATATCCCCTGCATGTTTTTCTACATGCACCAGGCCGCATGCAAGAAGGGGCATGAGGAGATGTCAAGATAATGGGAATATACAGGTGTCGAATTTGTTTCAGAAACGCCGAGGTCACTTACTCAGATCACAGGAGATCTATTTTTGCAAGACATCCGAGCTAGCTGCGAATAATTCCATTACTCAGTATGTTGAAGTAGTTCCGCCAATAGACAAACAAAGAAGACTGGAATAAATTTTTGAGGACAGAATTATAGATGTGAGATAATGATTTCAAGGAAATATTTCAGAGCCTTGGTGTTTCCTTCTATCGTGGTGTTGATTGTTGTGTTCTTGTAAACGATCTTAATGTGCTAAAATCGTTTGATAACCTAAATAATTGGCGCGATGAATTTCTAATTCAGGCAGACCCTTCTGATCCAGAGAATTCTCCATCTATTGTTCTTGTGATTTTCCTTCGAACTGTAAGGCAGAATCTAACCTGGTATGAGAAGTTGGATAAGGAAGCTCAAATAAATAAAGAGATCTCAGGATGGAAGCTGGTTGTGGGAAATGTTTTCAGGTCCCCTGCTTAGTCATAGATTCTCTGTATTATGGTGGGTGATGACATGCAGATATTGGGTATGGCAGTAGTGACTATTTTGTTTGCAGTAGAGGCCCTGAACGAAGTAAAACCAACAAGGCACAATGGGCCGACTTGCTAGGTGATTCTCAAGCAAATTTTGCAGGGCCACAAATGATGCATCTCTAGCCAGAGTTTTTGAGCACAGTATAGTCTTTGCTGAGCAGGAAACATAATTTCCACCTCAAGTTTTGCATAATGTATGTATTGACAGAGGGCACATGATTGAAATGATGCGCTCTATGAGTGAGAATCCAATTGAAATGTTATAAATGCAGGTACTTCCCCTCCAGCTTGGAGCATATGCTAAACAAT
Organism: Picea sitchensis; assembly: GCA_010110895.2. Classification (NCBI taxonomy): domain Eukaryota; kingdom Viridiplantae; phylum Streptophyta; class Pinopsida; order Pinales; family Pinaceae; genus Picea; species Picea sitchensis. Next base: position 1,822 of record SNQJ01S0221125.1, read on the forward strand.
TATAGCTTGAAACTGCCAACTGATGTTTTTGGGAGTTTTGTTTCTTTAGCAAGTTGTGATTTAAATCTCCCATTCAGAAGTGTAAACAAAGATGTCAAAAGAAAAAATCACACCCAGATCTGCAAATGCTAGCTCAGGTTGGTGTGAATATGCAAGGGGACAAAGAAGGGACACACTGATTTTTTTTATAGAACAACAGTTTTGGAGGTGAAAATTCATTTTGGGCCAAAGAAGAGCTTTCACTAGCGCAAAGGGTAAGTTTTACAACCAGATAGCTGGTGAAAGGCAAATATTTCACCAGCTAACCAGCGAATCATAAGGTGAGTTAGTTGTTGAAAGCAGAAAAAGCATTTTTGGAAGCCAAGGACAGAGCAGGTCATTTTTCACAGGTTATAAAGAAGTTCCAGTGTATCAAGGGATAACAACTTGCTTGCAAAGGACTCTGCATCAAAGATTCGAGGGAATTTTGAGAACCACATGCTAAAAAACTCTCCTAAAGTATCTACTATGAACAATTGAAGAAATCCAGCTGCCAAGACAGGTGCCTTTGCATGTTTCATGACACCACAGATTCCAGAAGACTGAAGAATACAGATGTCGAAGTTTGAGATTGAAGACAATTCGAATGCTAGTTTAATCATTAAGTCTTTATTATCAAGTTGTTTAGTTAGATTTGAATTGCTATTTTTAGATATAGATCCAAGTTTTTAGGATCTGTAAAACTGATTGTAAAAGTCTATAAATGCCTATCTTTTCTAAGAGACAGTGGTTCAATTTTGGATACTCTTTGGCTATTGTACTAAGACACTTATTTTTCAATACAGAATCAGTCTTCTTTTGTTGTTAATGACAGATTTCTTCATCTATTCCATGTTCTATACTTTTATTTCAGTTTAGCTCAGCTATTAAGAACTGTCATCTTCTTATTTAGCTCATAAACTTGAACTAAAGGAATTCTTGCTGGCTTGTATGATCCTACACACTGTTGTACTTGATTATCTAGATCAGTTTTCTCCATACCTTTTGATATTATTTTGTCTGTTCATTGATTCCTAAAAGCACTTTTTCATTTGATTTCATTGTGAGTTGTCTTCTCATTAGCTACTCTCTATTATCCCATTGATCCACACTTTCATTGTTCATGATTTATAAAGTTACAAAGCATCCTTAGCCTACAACCCTAAGGAATTTCTTCGAGTGATAACAGAGAGCACCTGCATGAAGGGTATATTTGTTTGAGGTAGAGCATAAATCATTTGATATCTCGAGATTTAGCTTTGGGTAGGAGTGGAGTGTTCATAGTATGATAATGTTCTTTTATTCAACTATGTGAGTTTCGATCATGCAACCTGATGGAGAAACCGTGGAGGTGAGGTGCATCGACGACGAAGGATGAGCAAGAAAATGTGGAGGAAAAGGGAAAAGACAATGAAGATTCGGAGAGAGGAAGCTTGATAGTGGCTACAGGTGGCGGGGAGGAGAGTTTCCCGAGTCTTCGTGAGGTGGCGACAATCAAAGAAGAAGAACAAGGGCCAAACTTTATCGATTTTGGAATTCGCCACCAAGATTTATGTTGGGCCAGGCGTGAGGACCCATGGTGTCGGGGCAGCGTCGACATCGATATCCAACGGCCTAACATTGAAGGAGTCGAGGCCTATTCTTCCATAGAGCCATGATCCAAGATCATCTCTATAGTTGAATCATTATGCATAGTTATGACGTTGATATCCATGTCATGGAATTGACTAGGATTGTGGAGAACAAGCCCCTTTTCTTAGATGAAGTAGGTTCTCCTACTAGTGTTATTGATTTCTTGTTGAATATTCTATGAAGGGTGTACAATGGATGCCGAGCACGATTAGCCATAAATCGCTAGATCCCGGTTAAAATGGTGGAGGCATTGAACGGCAAGGAGATTTCCCCATTCTTCGGCTTCCTCAGGGTCATCGTAGCACTCATATGGGAGCTGCGTATGGGACTGCCAAGAATTGTGTGGGCATGGCCTCCATGGGTGTGATGAGGATCAAGCCTCCATTGTTGAAGGAATAGGATAAAATCGCGATGAACTTCTTTGAGAAAAGCGTAAAATAATTGGACCTCTACAATGCCATCCACGACAACGTAGACTAGTTGTGCCTTTGGAATATTGGCCTCTGGTAGTGTGACATGGAATACAAAGAGGATATTGGCCATGGGATTGAAGTGTCTTGCATGTGTAGAGTGCAGATTTGCAGGTTAGACCTTGGTACTAGCTACAAATAAATGCAGCTTCATGAGGGAGGTGGTACGCGAGCGAAGTGTTTTTCCATATCTAGAGGAGTGATGTTATTATGTTCATCTGTGTGTGTTGATGAGATGGCCACATTGTAACTTTGATGTGCTATTGCATCGTTGTTCCTGTTGAATTGTTGCAGTGAGGAGACGTCAAAGAGCCTGTGAATGGAGCTATGGATTTGAGAGGTAGAGGCATGGGTATGGCCGCATTCTCTCAGCAAATGGTTAAGCGCTTGGTATTCATAATTTTGCAGATGTGCCATGTGATTTGGAAGCATTTCGATAGTTGGAAGGGCCTTAGAGTGTTGGCTATGGGTATGAGATAGGTGCAGAAGTGGCTAGTGGTTCCTATGGTGTTGGATACGACGATTTTTTTGGTAATGGTGGCAATGGAAGGCGGGCATGGAATCTCCAAAGGAAAATTAACGGGAAGGTCCAGCCGAGGACGAGAGAGGTGTTGGTAAATGGAAGCAACTATAATGGTAATTGGCATGTGAACATTTATTTTAATGGAGTTGTAAAATTTTGAATTTCCATGTAATTGCGCATATGGTTGTAAGACCTTGTTAGGCTTGCATACCCCTATTTTTCAAACCGGTTAAGTCTAGAAATAGACTTAGGTGATAGGGGGTGGGTTTTGGGTCATGTTAATTGCTCATGGTTTTATGTCTATGTAATCGCATGTAATAAAGCCTGCTTAAAAGCTAGTTGTAACTCCGTTATAAATGGGCCTGGAGGTGAGCGGTGAATGTTTATTTGGTCGGCTTGGCCGAATTTGGTCAAGGGGATGTTCATGTTAAGGTGGATCTAGGACTCTATTGAAATTTTCCTAGAGGTGAGTTGTTGTCACACTCACTTGGCTATCTTCGTTTGTTTTTTTGGTGAAGGTCTCGAACACAGTGTTCGAGGTGGAGCACTGAGGGTGATCATGATCGCGCCAGAAGAGTTGTTTGCAAAGCTCAAGTAATTCATTGTATGGCATAATGATACTTAGTCATATGGTACATGATGTTGATTCCTTCATGGTGAGCCAGTTTTACAAAAAGTTTGAATAACTATGGTATTCGCTATCTAGGTAGTTAAGTAGTTGACGATATGATTGTTGCAAGAACAAGCATGGTTACGATCAATGGGTTGGATCAGTTGGCTTGGATGTTCAAGATGAAGGATCTGGGAGCAACAAAATAATATTGAGCATAGAAATACACAGAGACAGGATTGATGGTAAGTTTTGGGTTATCACAATGAGAGTACATGGTATGATACTCAAGAAATTCAGTATGAATGATGTGAAACTGATAAAATATTTTTTGGCTTTCCCCATTATAAGATTTCTTCAAGTTTATGTCCAAGTGATGAAGAAGAAAAGAGTTATATGTCTCATGTATAGTGTGCTAATAGAAATATTGATGATTGTGATGAGAAGATTAGATATTCACATGATAAATCTCGTTGGAATAGTGAAATGGGTGCTTCGGTTTTGAAATCACTAATATCACCTATCTTTAGCCTGCAATAAGGTGATGAATAGACAATGGCATGATATCAGGTACATTTTTGTCAAGGTAGAGATTGTTGGAATGTGACAACTATTTGACCAAATTGGTCTAGTTGGTTCACAGTTGAACAACATATATTCTTGGTTTTTTAGTTGTAACCACTTAGCAAGAATAGGGCATCATTTATTGCATTCAGTTTCAGGTAAATGAAAGAGAAATGGCTTAAATATGTAGCACGTAGAGGCAAATATTGAGAAGGGGCTTCAAGCCCTCTCCTGGGATGCCCGATTACCAATATGTGGTTGTAATCTCCTGGTTCTTGATAATAGATTGATTCTTTCATTGTCCCGTGGATGTTTCCCTCACCCTCAGGGTTTTACCATGTAAATATTGTGTCTACTATGTGATTTCATCTGTGCATGTTTCTTTGATTCTCTGCTGCATATATGTGTGATCTCTGTGGGTTTAAACTATGCGCAACAGGTTCTCGGCTAAGAAAATGTTTGTTGTATGAAAAAATATTTACAATGTAGATTTGTATTTGAGCATTTTCAACTTTGTCGCAGATACAAGAGCCTAAAGACTTCGGAGTATTTTAATTTAACGAGAGGATTTGGAAAAAAAAATGTGATAAAGACACCATTAATGTCAAATTAATGAGATTAAAGAAGAATGATATTTAATAGTGTTAAGGAGATGTTGTTCATACTTTCTATGAGCCTTACTGTCACTGGGGCTTCATAGGTCTTCCCGGTGGCAAACAAAAACATCCCCGATCAAAATTTGGAGATGAGACTTTCATCTGTGCTTTGCGGAACATCTAGTGGATACTGTTGGGAATCCATGTTTCAAAGACCTCTTGTAAATATAGTGACAGTTGTGGTGTCATTGAAATGGAATTCATGAGAGAGTAGAGACACATAAAATATACACACAATAATAATTTGTATTGCCCAAATTACACAGAGATACATCACACTTAAATAAGTGTTGTGAGATCCAACTTATTCCACTCTTGGAGGGAGAGGTTGAGAGAATCTCTCAACATCCTCCAGCAAGCCCAATCCAATCCCTAAAATTTAGAATGTAGCATTAATCAGGCATTATCTCTAACACCCCTTGTTAATGCCTACATTACAAAACTTCACAAATTACATAACAGAAAAGGTTACAACACTTTGTTTGACATGATCCTCATCAACACATACACCCACTTTGATGCCTCTGGATTGTGTTCTTACTCTTCCTCTTCTTCGAATTTCCTTTCAACTCGTTTAAAGTATAAAGGTTCCAGACCATAATTCATGCACTTGTACAATAGACAATATTGACAAACTCGACTCACCGGGGCTTCCATGAGAAAAGTTGTCAAGTAAGGAATCCTCCTATGGACATACCTCCATCTGTCAGATATTTCACTTTCGGCTATCCGTCAGTTTCTAGAAAGCAGTCTAGGTAGGGAATGTCTTCAAAATTCCCTTATACAAGGTGACTTCCAATCATAAGAACAATGGTTCTTGAAACCAGGGCTGCCAGCTTAAATCAATATACAAGAGTTCCTACTTTATTTTACATAAACACGTAAACACGTAAACATATAAATAAACTTTAAGCATTAACACACGTACATAAAAAACTTTAAGCACACCACAAATAGATAGACATATATATCTATAAGTAGAAAGAGAAGGCAGGCCATCTACGACGGCTTCCAAGTAATCAAAATCTTTTTTTTTTCGTTCTCCATGGGTAAACCTTCAACAAGTTATCAGAATCGGCCTTCAAACTTTGGCGATTTCCTTAGACATGATATCATTTGCAGCGATAGTTGATTCATTATTTGAAAACATCCTGTAATATCCCTAGGTCGAACCCAATTGTAATGTAAATGAAAATGTACTTAAGATGGTGAGTTGTTTGATATCATATTTTGTATGCACCTTTCATGGCATAGTGTGTGCATGTACCACACAGTAAATTGATGAAGTGTGCACATTCCAGGATACCACGCACAACATCTTAAGTGCACGCGATATTGAGGCCAATGAACCTTTGTGTATATGTTGTGTTTTATAGGTTGGTGAGGTAGTTTTGTGATGAATAGGCCGGAGAGCCTAGATGTTAAAGGCCAGTGCGCCTAATTTTGTATATGTATCTTGATTAATATAAAATACATCACTGCGCATAGACCAACCACGATAAAAGAGATGGGGGACTAAACTCCACTAGTGAGGGAAAAGGTGGGGGCTAAAAGTTAAGGAAAAGGGCTAAGTTAGGGAGCTTAAGACAAAAAAAATTATTATATTAGTATTTCTTAAATCACAAAGTATGGATAATTATTTTATCCTAAGTTTTAAAGTTGGGGACAAGTGGGCCAAAGTAGCTCCCAACATGACAAGTGTCAATTTGGGGACATGCATACATATGGTTGGGACTTAGTTCATTTTCCCATCTGTTCCATCATTCTGTCCATCATTCAACCATGATTCGATGATCATTCACACAACCATTGAGCTATCCTCCGTACCTTATTCTCACTGTACCTGAACTTGGATCCATATCCATATCTATTTTGATTAACTGGTTAGCTTGGGAGTTTGATTGAAGAAGCGGGTTGTAAGGACCGTGGGATATTGAAGAGGCGGGTTGTCGTGCTCGTGATAAATTTCTCTTTGGGTAATATAATTACTGAGATTTTTTTTTTCTGAAGGTGCTAAACTACAACTACATGGCTCTGAGACTTCCTGTCTGACCTGTTGTTGAAGCCCAGAAAGGAAGTGGGGCAACCAAAGGACTATTGAGCAGAGAAGGGGCACACTTCTTGGGTGGGGAAGACATGTGGGGAATGACGGATTGTAGGCTGTTAGTTTGATTAGCACATGTGACAGAGCATTTCCTATTGTCTATGAGCCATTAGCTTGGTTAGGAATCCCTTTACTCGGGTGGAATTTAGTCCCAACTCAGTGGTGACCCACTGTTGAGAGTGATTAGCAGTGTGGTCTAGGGTTGGGAGGTTCATGGAAGGTATGCACGCAGTTGGTGAAATTGTTACCAAGATAAGTGTCATTTGTGTGATAAATTTACATGCTGCATTGTTATTTATGTGTTTATTTTTATGGGTTATCATATGTGTGGTTATAACTGTGTTTATTTTTATGGGTATTGCATGTATATGCTACATGTATATGTTTATTGTTATTTCAGTGTGAACCCATGCATTTATAGATGTATTTGTATGTTTACATTTTAAATATATTTTTCCACAAGATCTCTATGTGTATATATTTTAATTGCATGCAGTTCTAAAAATTTATGTGGCATAGCTCAGTTGGATACTGGGTATGTTACAATATGTTCTGAAGAGAGAAGAAAAGTGTTCTCTTCTGTATCGTGGTCCGGCCTGGGTGGCCGGGGACATTACAATATGGTATCAGAGCTGTAGTTTTCAATGCTAATCTTGGATGGGTGTTGACGAGTGAAATTGACCGTCTGTCAACTGGGAGAGTGGAACCGGTCCCGGGTTGTCTAAATAACCCAAGCCGTTTGGAATGGACCACCCTGACGAGTTTAACGGCTCCGTTGGCCGCTCTAAGGTCTTTTAAAAAAACCAAAGAGAAACTAATCTAAACTAACTAAAACAAATAAAACAAACTAAACTAAATAAACAAACTAAACAAACTAAACTAATTAAACTAAATAAAGGAAACTAAACTAATCTATCTAAAACAAACTACTAAATTAAACTAACTATTCTAACTATTATATACAATCTACTAATTACTATAATAACTCAAATAAACTATCTAATTACCAGCTGCAATATCATTTATTCACAAATGTACACTATAAACAATCTACAGATTTAATTAAAACCTGTAAAACTCATGTATTTTCTGCCCTAAGACAGCCAGGAATCTCTTTTTGATTTTTATATTTTATGAAAAAGAAATAAACATTACTAAAATTAAACAATCTAATATATTTACTGAAATTAAACAATCTAATATAAATCTAATTAAACTTAAATCTAAACTGAACTACTTAATGAAAATAACAAATAAAAGATTAGCTGACCTGAAAGCGCTCCTAATTTGTCCCGTGTGTGATGACTCTGAAGCTGGTCGGAGGAAGTAAACTCGCACCGAATTGGTTCAATAGCTTCTCGTAAACGATCAGTTGAGCTGCTCTTCGAGTTGGTTTGCAGGACAAACAAGACATAAAAATATCATAACAACTATAAGATGTATAAATCTCTGCAATAAGGGAAACCTGTTATGCAAGAAACTTATATTTGATAATTCAATCAATAAAGAAGATAAACCTGTCATTCACAAACTGAACTAACAATTGTGATGTCTTTTATATATTTGGAAGAGACAAGATAATGGATTACAGTGATTCAAATTATATCATTTGCACATGATCTAGATAGCTAAAGTAGTCATAAATCATAGACAAAGTGATATACAAAACATGAAACAAAATGTTGATATATTGAGAAGCTAAAGCTGTGACAAAACATCAATTCTGCTTCAGTCTGCATTAGAATTCCATATCCTTGTTCTCCCACGAATGAGGATGTACATTATTACAAAAATCATAAGTATATATAAGTTTCTCCACAGGGTAAAACATCCCTGTGGATAATATCAAAAGGTTTTACATAATCTGGGAAATATCCCCAAAATCACCTAAACTAGGAAATGAAATGCAAGTGAAATCTTGGAAACATCCCCTAACTGCTAATAAACTCAATAGCAATTTCGAGTTTACCTGCAATAGAACACAAATATCAAATTAGAAAGATATTTTAGTAACAAAATAATAAAAAATTGATTCTACAGACTTAGCTACAGAATCATCTGATTCTGTAGCTAGTCTAAAATAGCATATAGAATCAGATAGAAATCAAATGAAATCTTTTTAAAACAATCCAATTTAATTTGCTTTTAATAAACATTAGAATCGAATTACTAATGGTTCAAGCAAATTTATCATTCAAATCAAACCAAATCGAAAAGGATGCAATCGGGACAGGGTGAGAATGCTCTGTTTTTTCAGTTGCCATAAAATCAGGTTAAATCATAACAGGACTATTTCATAAATGAAATCAATGGTAAACCAAATCGTATAAGATACGATGCAATTATAATCCAAACAATCATAATCGATTGGTTACTGCTGTGCAGTGTGCAAAGGATTCATATCGTTTTAATCAAATGCCAATATAGAAAGGCTATTACGATTATCATCGAAATGAAACATCCATAAAAACATCCACTAATCTTTGCCATAGACTTCGTTCTCTGAATGTCACACAGTTAACAGTTATGACCAAAATAATGATCGTAACCATCCTTGACTCGTTATAGTCATAGCATTGATATCATTCAATCAAGTGTAAAGATAGGTAGACTGTTTCGATTGTATTGAGATGAAATCATACTCAAACAAATTTCGTTATTGATCACCACACAGTCAACAGACAAGAGCGTAACCGAATTCATGATATAAACTGGGTAAATAATCAAAACGAACATGGCTGAGTTTAATTATAGAAACAAATCGCCATGCTGGGCATAATCATTTCCGTTCAACAAATCAAACTTAAACAATATATTTATTACAATATGAAACGAGCTGATAACGCGGTCAAATGATGTGAATTGAACAGTTTGCACTTTGGTTATGCATTAACAGAATAATATTTGAATTCATCGAATCAGACATGGATTATAACATTATAACAATTATGCTAACCACATCGTATAACCAATTCAAATCTAACCATTTACTGCGTTCAAAATGGGAATACCAGAAATGGCCTGTGTTTAGAAAATATTAACAACTTCGATTATCAATAGAGTATTCGATTAAAACAAATTACAACAAATCAAATCTATCCCATGATCACTCGAATCAAAGCTAAATCCAATGAAAATTGATTTATCAAAACAAAATTATATACAACAGTGCATGCTTGTGTGACAGAGCAAATCCACAGTGTGAACCGAGTTTATGATTATGTCATATAAATAGGTGAAAGTCATACCAATGAGGTTGTTCGAGCTACACCAATCTTGAATTGACGAACGCTGTTGCCGACTCCACGTTCTTAAACAAAATCGAACCTGTTGTTCACTGCTTCTTATCTGTGGATGGAATCTTATCTTGTTGATTAGAGAGCCTTGCAACTTGATCTTCCAGAACATGAATTCTGGATTGCAGCATTGGAACATCGAGGTAATACCTTTCTGACCATACGCCACACTGATCACATGGTGGAGCTGCTGGTTGAGATAGAACAGGAGGGGGTTTCGACGAGTCACCGGGGGTTTCACAAGACATTTTGATGCCAGGATAATTTGAATCATTTAGAAAACAAGGTGGTAAGTTCTTCACAAAATCATATGCGGGTTTATCACATAGACCTTCAGAATAGGGATACTCGCTTGCTAGGTAGCGTTCAATCTCTGAGTCAGAATCTTCACTTACCATGATAGGGTCAGGGTTGATAGGTGCTTTTGGTTTGTTTCTTTCCATGCGAGAGATTAACCGGGTGTTTTTCGTGCCTTTAGAATTGGCAATGGGTTTGGCTTTAGGCCTTTTGGCCATAGGTTTAGCAGTTTCCTCACATTGGGTCATAGAATTGGGTAGGTCAATAGGAGAATAGGGTAGGGGTGTAGGTAGCAGAGCCCTGTAAGGCACAGGGGGTACCGACTTGCTCTCGCTCACCACAGGTTTGTCAACCTGTGGTGGGCTAGAGTCCTCGAAATTATTGTGAATAATAAAATCATTCAAACAGTCCTGACGTAACCCCAAATGAAAAACCACAAGCATTTTAATTAACCCAAAATGAAATAGATTGTTGTTGGCCTGGTTTCGTTTGTACCTTTTGGACATTTTAAACAAACTCCTATGAAAATAGTAAGGCAGATTAAGTTCATATCCCATGAAAACCATAAGTAGTCGAATATGGTACAGGAAAACAAAACCATACCGGCCCTCGCAAGTAATGAATTGCTTGGTTACCATCTGCAGGCCGTGCCATCGTTTATTTATAAAATTTGCGGGCAAACCTTTGTCACAGGAGCTCACTCTTCGTGATTGGAAGAGCAATGTCCACGGGACATTCTCCACTTTACAATTTTTTGACCATCTCTGTCCGACAGCAGGCAGATCGGTAGCTAGACTGAGAAATCGCTCATCAATTTCCAACTGCACATCCCCAACCTTGGCTCGGCAGCCATCGAAGGTTAATGCGAATTGTCGAGCCACGCTAGGGTTATAACCATCAAACTTTCGTATGAATGAGAGCCATCCAAATTCCTCAAGGTCATTGTAAGCACCATCAAACATCAATAATGTCTGGCAAGCATTGGGTTCAGCCCTTACGACTGGAGCCATGGTGCGGGCTCATGGTAGGGTTTGGATTGAACACAATCAACACACAGGAGCGAAAATCATTATGGCTAACAGCTGCAAGCGCTCAAAGGGGAAGGAATTAATGTATGTGTCTGAAGGTGGTGGGATTATCACCGCCATGCAGTATATTAATTGCACAGTACAGTGTTGTTCAATCACTCATCATATCGTTTAAACCATACTAATCGACCAACCCAAAGATTTGAGCGGTGGATAATCATATCAACGTGCCATTAATCAATCTAGAACCAAAACCAATAATCAATGCACCATAGTATAATTCAAACCAAAGTAAAATCCAAATGTTTCACCAACGTGCCATGTGTATAATCAAACATTGCCATTCAATATGAAATCAAACTCATGTGCTTGTTACATAATCTAATGTTTTGATCAAAAGTTTTTCAAAACACGGTGACAATAGACAAAATCGATAAGCCAAAAGCTTTAAAATCACAAGGATCACATTATATAAAAACCTTTAATCCACCATGACCCTTATATAATCAAGTATAACTCATAAATTTGCATGCTCAAAGCCTTATCAATTAAATCAAAGTCAAGTTGCGCAATCAGAGCGATAATAGGCAAATGGACATAGTTTGGAAAATAAACCAAAGCTGAGTACCAATCAGCATATCAATGAGCAGATCATGACAATTCAAATAACAATGGAGGAGTTTTCATGCTTTCAGTCGTGAAAACTAAATTAAAACCAATTTGCAAATGTCGCTTGAAATGAAAACATCGTCTCTTTGCAAGATGCGACAGAAATTTGAAGTTCAAGAGACATAGGTGTAGGCAGCTTTTAGGGCAATTGAAAAAATTTAATTGGCTGCCAACAATGGCGACACACTGGGAGAAGCAGTTATCTTTGTCGAAAGAAACAAATTCAGTTTAGGATAGCAAAAAAATAAATTCAACTCATAAACAACAACCAGAAAATCGTACAAACATCATCATTTACTATCTTTTCCAGCGATGTTTTAAAAGATGTAAACTAATATCAGTCTTAAGATCAGTAAGCCACGATATTAATGATAAAATATTCAATATTGTTGGCATGGCCATTGCTTCCAGCAGGCGTCCATAGCCTCGACAGGGTTACCATTTAACCCACTCGGACGTCTGTATCCCGTCAAGAAGCTCTAGATCAGAGTAAAGGACTTTTAAAGAGGTTTCTTATAATTTTTGCAGATTTTCATGTACCCGACATTGCTTCGCTTCCAGCGGGCCTGTTCAGTACCCCGATGAAGTTGTCTTGGCTCCATGCTTGCATTTACCCGCTGCCAGCGGACCTGTTCAGTATCCTGGCGGGTTTACAAACACTTCCCACAACTCTTATTAACATTTTTATTTTGTTTTTCTTTTATGGATAGTTGAGCGGGGTGACGCTGAAAAATCTTGGTATTTAATCATATTTTTTAGACCTCATCAAATTTTTTTAACACCGTCCTTTATTCATTTCCGGAAATGTTTTATTTCTAAAACAACTTGCTATGATGGGGAGATATCCTTTTTGAGTCATTCCTTTACGGAAAAGGGACAACGTAAAAATATTAATAGATGATCATGACAAACTTCACTCAAAGATTGAAATTAGTAAACTTCTTTCAAACAACATAAATTTTCCAACATAAATATCATTTTTATAAATATATCACTGATGTTCGTATAATCTTTCAGAAGTTATTTCAGCGATGAAATTTTTCCATGATCTGAATCTGAATTGCTTAGTACATAGGCATGCATATCCTTCAAAAAAACCAAAAATTGATCAATCCAAATCAAAATCAAAACAGAAAGAAAACAAAAGGATGCAAACCAAATAAATATTTACATAATATACAAGGGTAGTAATCAAGCAAAGTATCTTTTCAGGGCTTGGCCATTCACCGGATAGGTGTCAAGCTGCCCTTCGAGATTCTGCAATCGAAAGGAACTAAGACCAAACTTTTCAGCAATAAAAAATGGCCCAAGCCACAAATTTTGAAACTTGGTATGCTCACCCTTTCCTTCGTGTGGTTTGTCCCACTTTAAGACGAGATC
>SNQJ01S0221126.1:0-12078 GCA_010110895.2 Picea sitchensis
AGGTTTATCACAGACCCAAGATAAACTTGATCTATCAAGACCGAGCCAAACCCTCAGCAACAAAGGTGTCCCTCTGAAGACAAAAACGTGCTCTGATACCACATGTAAGTTTTAAACCTGCGAAGTAAGGCAATGCATATATATTCTTAAGCAATACAGAAATTAATCAATGGCTCATACACAGAATACACAGAGATCTTTACCGGAAATCCTCAACCGGGAAAACCTTTCTTATTTTCATTATATCAAATTTCATCATTCGCCATACAATATATACAATGTTTTTAGGTATTCTGTAGATACCAAAACCCTAATCCCTTAATCCGGGATTAATTTACAAATCAGCTAAAAATAGAAAAATCCGCTAAAAATAGCAAAAAACCGCCCAAAAAAAAAAATTTCGGGGCGTTGCCCTGAACCCCATCGGCCCCGGGTGGTAGCCCGGTGCCGAACGCTGCGTGTACTCGGGGCACTGCCCCGAACCCCGTCGGCGTCGGGCTACCGCCCAGTGACGAACACTACGCGTAACCAAGGGGGGTCATACCTGCATACGGATCGTCAGACGCAGTTGTCGTATCTGACGCACCCACACACACACACATGCAAAGAAGATAACACATTCCCAACACTCATTACCTTCCCGACCAGAGAGCCATAGTCTCATCATTAGGAGAAACTCTGTTCTTCATCACGCTAGAGGCCATTGATCAGATGATGCAGATACCCATAAATGAATCTGCCTCCCCTTTCAATCTCGAAATCATAACAGAGTTATACCAGAAATTATCTTTTCCTCAAAGAGCCCAGATATTTGAGTTTTTCTTCCCATAGGATGCTTAGTTCCCCAAATAAAATCCTCCCTATCCTTCCTCCCTGTTCTCAGAAAAGGGAAACCAAGTTATTTCATCACTCTGTTGTCTGCTTGGTTATTTTTTAGATGCATGGGTGCATGAGCCTATATTGGGTTTTCTGTCCATTTTCTCTACCGAGGAAAAATCCACCACTCAGTTCGACTACAACACTTTCCTGGCGGAGAACATTCACGAGCAGTTTTCACAATTCGCCACAAAGGGCATGTTCCGGTACTCATCCATCCTGGCTTACATGTTTGTCTTTTTTCAGGCGGATAGGTTCTCTTTCTCAATGCAGAATATGGACAAGCAAGGAAAACCTCAAGCAGTCACATTATGGATGTCGCTGCTCAGGAGAAACTCCACTGAGTTCACTTTTAAACAATTCATTGAATTGTTTTATCATCCAGTTGTGGGGATTCTTAGTGGAATACTTGAGCCGAGAATAAATGAAGAAATTCAAAGAGTTCTACACCTTTCAGTTCTGGCAAAGACTGGAGATTGGTTTCTATACCAGAATCACATAGAAATTAGAGTGTATGGGTACGAACTAGCTCCATACAAGTTGCCTAAGTATGTGCCTATTCGAATATTCGCACTGGAATATATTTGTCAGATGATAAACTCATATGACATCCATTTTGTGTCTCTAAATAAACAACAACATATGAGGATCAAAGGACAAATAGGCCCATTTATCTGCAACAGTCGAGCTGTTGGGGAAGAGGACGACAAATTATTGAAGGAGATGAAATTCAACACTAGTTTTATTTGGAGATATGACCCCAATGGGATCATTGTAGAGATGAGGTCCAAGAACAAAATTTCACCCTATGCCCACACCCTCAAGCCAAAAATTGAAAAATATGTGAACCAAACAGAATGGGAAGTAAATACTCTGGTAGATACAGAGCCACATGAATCTCTTTTAGTATCTATCTCACCAACTAATACTCCTCAGATACCCAAGGAAAAAGGCCAAGAAAGGATGATTCACCTTCAATCATTGAGGTATCAATAGAAGAATGCTGAGTATACAACAAGAAAACCAAAACCACTCATGCTACTCACATGTATGGTGAGGAAAATCCCTACTCTGCCACAGTGATTGAGAGAAGATAGTAGGTGGTGTCAACTTCTTCTTCAAAGAATAAGACATAAATAGATGTGACCACCCAAACTCCACAAGGATTTGCACCTGTAAGCATCTTTGAGAAATATGATATGATTAAAAAGAAGAACCAGATGCTGACTAATAGCACCTACTCCTAGTTCTGGAAGCAAACCTCCACGACACAACATAGACTATTGTCAGCCTTTGATACAGAGAAAGGAAGAATTCATTTGGCATTCCTGCAAGCACAGGTGCCTCACCCCAAAGAGATCACTGACTACAAGAGGTCAACTATTGTTTTTGACACTAAACAAGTCCATCCAACTGACCAGATGGATTTGCATAGACAAATTGGAGAAATGGTCTTCTCCACATTAGCACATGCTTCCTCTACCACAACTAAGTTAAATGTATCTTTAAGCAATGTCCGGACCCAATTGAAGTTGGAAAATATATCCTCTTTTTCAAAGGATAATTGAATAAAATCCTTAGAGGAGTTGGTGCTCAAGATTGGGTATGATCCCTCAAATGTTAAAGAAGCAGAGGAAATGTTGAAGAAAAAGAATGCTGACATCGCATCTTTGAGAAAACAATTGAAATTTCCACCAACAGAGGATTCACAAGCTAAAGAGGTAGCTGAAGCTGAAAAAAAGAAAGAAAAATTGCTGAAGCTTATCATGCAGCAGAATGCACAGCTCAGAGAAATGGAGATAGAGTTGGAAAAATTATTGAAAGAAAAGGAACAAATGACACCAATGGAAGTCATTCCATTGAGTGCAGTTCCCATTGTAGAAGTAAGTACAAAAACAATTCAAACAACCACTACAACATAAATTCCATCAACAACCCAATTAACAACACTGAAAAAACTGTGGAGCTAGCAAAGTCCATGGAGGAAATGAATTTTGCAAGAGACAAAGATTAATAGGTTGAAAATGGAGGTTGAAAATCTCCAGGAACTCAAATCCTCTTTCCAAACAAGATATAATGTTGAGAGACAGGCAACATAGAAGCTTAAGTAGGAAATACAACAGCTCTAGAAACAAACAGTGGCAGGCAAGACATTAGCAGAGGCTAAGGAAAACATATGGACAGATATTGTAAAATCCATAAATGAAATTTGGCCCATGGTGCAAATCATGTTCGAGCAACATGATCTGGTGTTAAAGAGTAGGCAAGCCAATGACAGGATAAAAACAGAGTTGGTTGAGATGCCCTTAGAAGCCAACGAGATCATCAAGTTTATGAACTCCAAAACCAAAGAAGATCTGGAAGAATTGAAAGTCGAAGAAAAAACAGAGACTATCCTCGAGGTAAAAAGAGTATTGACTAAAAGAGGATTGATGTTACAGTTGGAGGAAAAGTCTCAGAACATGGACATTGGAGTTCAAAGATTTTTTAGCAAGATTTAAGCCTTACAAAAAAAGGGTCTTCCTGATCTACGTGTCCTAAATGATAAACTAATGACTCTGTCCGATTACAAGCAAAGGATCGCCACCATGGCCAAAGACAGTTCCAAGTTTTCAGGGATACAAGGCAGCATCACGGGCAACGAATTCTTGGAGACTCTGCAGCATGACCTCAACATTCAACACGAGATCAAGTATGTCTTCATCATCAAGCCGAGTTTTTCTAAATACACCGAGATGGACGAAGTTTACCGCCGGTTATTGAAAATTACTATCCCAAGCACACATAAATGGGATGAGCTATGTGATTTGATTGAGTAAAGGAAACACCTCATCCATCTCAGTGTCCAACTCAGTGTCCAACATATTTGAGGTCATCCGAATGACTCAACAACGATCTTCCCCGAAATCAACATGAGATATTCAACACATCATCATCAGTTACTACATTTCTGCATCTTGTTAGATTAGTTAGTTAGACTCAGACTCTTTCACATCCTAATCATTAATGACACGGTCGTTGTAACTTTTATTATAAATATTTCTCACTTAGAAGTAGGAGTGGTTATTGATCTTTACGCCCGAGCAAGCTCTAGTTGCTGTAATATTTATCAAGAAGTTATTCCAGAAATACAAAGAGAAGTTTCACAGGATTCCTGCATGTCCATTGTTGGTGAAGTTCCCTCTGTTTTCGTACAAGTTTTTTCTTTCTCAGTTATCATATTGTCTTTCTAAAATCTAATCTTTAAAAGAAGTTAAAGTTGCAGAATTTACCATTGTGTACTATGTTCTTAATATTTTACAGATTTAAATGTTTTTCCTCTGATGTTATAACAAAGAAATTCTTAAATTCTTTTTGTTTTAACTGATATCTCATCTTTTCAACAATACACCATTTTTATTTCTAAAGAATCCAGCATTAGCACCATCTCGCCCTGTGAAATGAATCTTGTAACATTGTTTTTAACTTCTATCTTTTAAAAAAAGATCCCATAGCCGAATGGAAGCGTAATTGATATTCATCCACTTCATTCAAAAACAATACGAACAACTCAGTTATATTCTTTTTAACTAGCCTAAAATCTTTGAACACTCAAACAAACCTATAACTCACAGAGAGATCCCTCTCTGAAACTGGTAGGGATAGCTTCCAGTTTCGAAATGGTTGGTTAAGGTTACCTCTGATAAGATTCTTCTTGCCTCATAAGAACCTCTGGGAATTTACAGAGTGATAACATAAATGGTGACCATACTGGGGGAGAACTGAAACAAACTTTCCACCCCTTGTTTTATTTCCCCTAGAACAAAGACAATTTTATTTCTGGAAAAAACATAAACCCTAATCTTTACCTAGAAATAATGTTAAGAGGTTGTTAAAGTTTGTGCATAAATAACCAAAATATCCAAAGGTAGAATAAAATCAACAGTTATGGCTCCCAAAAGAATTTCTACCAGATCTCATCTTGACCTATAACCTGCAAAAGTAATAGATAATCCCGAAAGACTACTCTGGAAGAAAAGAACTGCAGAAATTTTGAGGAGTAACAATTTGCTTCTGAGGTCTTTTTCCATCCCAGAAAAGTTGGTTGTTCTTCCAGATCTTGAGTCTGAGATACCCTTTCGAACAAATCTTTTCAGGACAAAATCTGACAGTTTTGTCAGTAAAACAGTCTTAGACCAAACTATTTTTCAGCCCAGGACCCCTGAGATACTTTCTCCTAGAGATGAAGTTGAGCAATGTTTTCACTCCAAGACTGATAAGCTCGAATACCTAGTCGAAAATCTTGGTCAGTCCTTAGACAAGCTCCATCTTCAGCAGTCCATCGAACTTCATGTTTTAACCATCGTTGCAGTTTCTGCTAAAATTACACAAGGTCACTCCATTCCTCAAAGCCTTCCGTCCTCTATATCTTCAGGCATTTCCTCTCCTGTCACCCATGTTGTTGATCATCCTCCTCCACCAATTATGGTGGCAAGATATGCTCCTTTGGTATTGGTTGCTCCTTTACATGACATGCCCCAATATTATCAAACTAGGCTTCCACAGTTCGATAGTACCGGCCCCTTGAATGCACAACAACATGTTGAAAAAATGAACGATTACTTTTACCTGCAAGAAGTAGACGAAGCCGATGTGCAGATGAGATTATTCACACAAAGCCTAACTAGAGATGTGAAAAAGTGGTTCAAAAATTTACGTGCTGCTACCGCTACTAACATTACTGTTTTCCATCAGACTTTCCTAGACCGGTGGGAGGTAAAGAAAAATCCTCTCCAAATTCTGTCGGAGTATGAGAACATCAGAAGGAACCAAGGAGAAATAGTGCAGGATTACTGCACTCGTTTCAACAATCTATACCATGCTATCCCGACTGAAATTAAACCACCACAAGTTTTGGCATTAATAAAGATCCCTGATGGTTTTGACGTTGACATGTCGTATTAGTTGAGGGAAAGAAACACAATAACTCTAGAAGACATGCAAACAAGTGCCGTCAGTGTAGAAGCAAATATTTTGGCTAGAAGGGCCAGACAGAGAACATAAAAGAGGGTTACCATCAAGGAAGAACCTTCTACTTCCTCATCTGATGCCAAATTAGATTCTCTAGCCAGAGCTATGGAGAAAATGATGGAGAGACTCACATAACTGACAGGAACCCACCTAGGGAGAACCAAGCTGCCCCTCAAATCAGAAACCCTAACTTTAGGAGAAATCCACCCTAGATTAGACAAAGAGATCCTAGGGATCAACGGGAACAACGGGGACTTGATCAACAGATTAGACCACCTCTCCAGGAAAACTATGCTGATGATGGGGAGGAAGTTATTGAGGAGTTTGATGATGCTCATATAAATCTAATGGGTGATCATGATCATGATCATGAGTCTATTTTCCTCACCCAAGAAGAACATGAAATCTTTCTCCTTTCGCAAACAGAGGTGAATGAGGAAGCTGAGAAAACAAAACAACAAGCCTTTGAGAATGCTATAATGGAGGTTCAAAGACAATATAACTCGAGGAGTAATAAGGCTAATGATAATTCTCTGAAGAAGGCTGCTGAAACCAATAAAACCTTAGAAAACCTTCCCAAGAAAACCCTGAGCAGAACAACGCTAAACCTTTTGTGCAAAAAACTCCAGAAATTCTTAAGAAAACAAGTCGAACAAAAGTTTCATCAACCATTCAAACATGTGCACCTGTCCATAGAGTTTCTATCGATAAATCAGAAGTACAAAGTTTAAGAAAAACCATCGTTCCTTTCATCCTCGAGGGGGAACTAGAAAAATTGAAGATTCCTATTCCCTTATCCGAGCTGATGAATAAGAACGCTTATAGATCTCAGGTGATGAAAGATTTAAGTATCGAACCTGATATGGGTACTAAAGCCTTGAATGTTGGATCTGTACACCACTCTGACACAATAAACCTTGCCGATGATCGACCTGAGCTCCTGTTTGGTCCTGAAGTTGATAGCCAAACTAATAATGGCATTGTGGCTCATTTTTACATCAGCCTAAATATCCATGATCTGATATTACACAACGCTATGCTGGATTCAGGTGCTTCTCACAACCTAATGCCCAAAGCCGTGATGGAAAATTTGGGACTTGAGGTCACCATACCTTACAAAGATTTGCATTCTTTCGACTCCAACAAGGTCAAATGTATAGGCCTGATTAAAGACTTATGCATCACCCTGGCTCAAATCCCGACAAAAATCTTGGTGATGGACATCGTCGTGGCATACATTCCCCCCAAGTATGGTATGTTTTTATCAAGGTATTGGGGAGCTAAAATGAGAGGAACCCTGCAGCTAGATATGTCCTATGCCACCATTCCAGTTTTCGGTCAACAGAGAAGACTTTACACTGAAACACTGATGAAGTATATGGTCAGTAGTCAGGAAAAGCCACAAAATTACCCATTATATTCCGCACACTCTGACCTGGATTCTTTCATTCTATATAACGATGGTGATCTTGAAGAAAAAATCACACAACTGGAAGATGATGCACCTGACCCAAAGAATGATACAGCTACTGTCGAAGTAAGAAACCCCATGGTTGAAGAAAATGAGGAACTGCCATCAGACTTCTGGAGCATGGACTTCGATGGCGCTATGAGTAAAGAAGGAGTTGGAGTCGGAGTGTGGATGCATAACCACAAATCAAAGTACTCCAAGAATCATTCCTATAAACTGAACTTTCAATGTACTAACAACATAGTCGAGTACGAGGCTTTAATGCTCGGCCTAAAATTATTGAAGAAAGTTGGTGCTAAGAAGATAATGGTAAGGGGTGATTCTGAATTAATTATCAAGCAAATCAAAGGTGAGTATGCAACAAAACATCCCAGGCTTAGAGCCTACATAAACACTGTTTTGGATGCTCTCCAATGCTTTACTGAGGTTGATTTGCAGGTGATGCCTAGAGGACAAAATATACTCACAGACGGACTGGCCACGTCAACAGCTACCTATAAAATCCATTTTCGTCCCACTCGCAAGTACATATTGGAGGTGAAGTGCAGACCCATCATTCCTGATAACATCAAATATTGGCAGGTATTTGGAAATGACGATCAAATTGAAGATTTCCTGCAATGTAAAAATGATTCCAAATGTACGAACATAGATTTAGAACAAGATGAAGAAGTTGTAAATAAATCTGTTTTTGAGAATGGTAGTGTAAATACAATAGATGCTGAAGAAATCAATGAAAATGATGTAGATTCTAATATCCTGCAGTAGAAAAATAATGTGTTACCTAGAGGTTTAGTTCTGTTGGAAGACTTGTTTGATTTTAACGATGTAGACAAAAAACCGAAAATTGAATCTAGCGGTAAAGAGGTTGAAGACTGTAACATAGGAACATAGGAAAACCCTAAAATGATAAAACTGTCTACATCATTGCCACCATAGAAAAAAAGCAAATACATTGAACTTTTTAAGGAATATATAGATGTTTTCTCCCGGGGCTATGAGGACTTAAAATCCTATGACACAAGCATCATACAACACCAGATTCCCATAAAATAAGAACATAAACCTTTCAGATAGAATCTTAGGATAATTAATCCCAAGTTGCACCCCTGATAGAGAAAGAAATCAATAAGATGTATGATGCCAAGATTATAGTCCCCTTGAGGTTTTCCAAATGGGTTTATAATCTAGTTCCAACCAGGAAGAAAAATGGTGAGATCAGGCTTTGTATAGATTTCAGAAATGTGAACAAAGTTTCCCTCAAAGATAATTACCCTTTACCCAAAATGGACCATATTTTACAAAGGGTGGTCGGATCTATTAGGATCTCCTTACTGGACGATTTCTCTGGTTACAACCAAGTCCTGGTCCACCCGAAAGATCAAGAGAATACAACTTTTATCACACCCCGGGGTACCTTCATGTATGTGAAGATGCCTTTCGGTCTGATGAACGCTGGAGCTACTTTCCAAAGAGCAATGGATATTGCCTTTATAGATGAGACTGATAAATTTATAGTCATTTATCTGGATGATGTAACTATTTACTCCAAATCTGACGAATAACATTTTCTCCACTTCAGACGTGTGTTTGAGAAGTGCAGGAAATTTGGGATTTCATTAAATCCTAAGAAAATCCTTTTCGGGTTAGAGGAAGGTAAACTACTGGGACACATAATCTCAAAAGACGGAATTAAAATAGATCCCATCAGGATAGAAGCTATCTAGAAGGCGGACCACCCTAGGAACATCAAAGAACTACAATCTTTCATTGGAAAAATAAATTTCCTTAGAAGATTCATACCAAACTTGGCCAAGCTTCTCAGGAATATTACCAATATGTTGAAAAAGGACACAAAAATCAAATGGAACGTCGAGTCCAAATAGTCATTTGAGCAAGTGAAACATGCTCTCATCCAAGCTCCAGTTCTGATTAGCCCAGACTATACCAAAGACATTTTCCTTTTCTCTTTCACATCTGAGCACACTATAGCAACAATATTGTTGCAGAAAAACAGTGAAGGGTACGAGCAACCCATAGCCTTTTTCAACAAAGATTTAAGAGACGTAACGTTGAATTATAATATTATGGAGAAACAAGCCTTCGCCCTGGTTAAGGCTATAAAATATTTTAGGGTCTATATTCTCCATTCTCACATAATTGCATACGTCCCAAACACAGTGGTTAAAGATGTTCTGACCCAGGATAACTTGGATGGCATAAGAGGAAAATGGATTGCGGTCATTCTGGAATACAACATTGAGATAAAACCTACTAAACTAATCAAAGGACAGGGTTTGGCCAAACTGATGGTTGAGTCTAATTTCCATGCTTTAGATATTAACTTTTTGGCTGCAGTAGATGGACCGAAAGAGCAGGTGACTCCAAACATAAAAGAGGCATTCTTAAATTCCCCTTGGTACACAGACCTCATTTTCATACTCCACAATTTACAGGCTCCTCGAGGTTTGACTAAGACCAAAGCTAGATTTATTAAATTGAAAGGATTGAAATTTTGTATTCTAGAAGGCAATATGTATTGGAAAGATCCTGGTGGTATCTTGCTTAATTGCTTGTTAAAAGATGAAGCTGACAAAGTTCTTCAAGATTTCCATGAAGGAGACTGTGGTGGGAACCTGAGTTGGAAGACCACAACTAACAATATTCTGAGAGATGGCTTTTACTGGCCTACTCTGTTTGCTGACGTTCACCAGAAGCTTACTTCTTGCCACCAGTGTCAGATTTTTGAAGGGAAAAGGAAGCTTTTTCCACTCCCAATGAAATCCATTTATGTTGAATCTCCTTTCCAACAGTGGGGGCTAGACTTCATTGGTGAAATACATCCTCCCTCTTCAGGCCAAAATAAATGGATCCTCACGGATCGAGGTTGTACCATGCAGGCAAGCTACTAACTCTGTCATCATCAAGTTTTTAGAAACTAACATTTTGTCTCATTTTGGATGCCCCAGAAAAATTATAATTGATAATGCAGTGGATTTCAGATCCAAAAGGATCATAGATTTTTGTAATCAATATCATATTACCTTGGGACACTCGACGACTTATTATCCACAAGGAAATGGGCTAGCCAAGTCTTCTAACAAAAGTCTAGTGAACATCCTCAGAAAGACATTGCAGGAAAACAATAAATCGTGGCATAATAAGTTGGTTTTCGCGCTCTGGGCTGACAGGATTAGCACCAAAAGATCGATTGGTATGTCTCCATACCAATTGGTGTATGGCATTGAGGCAGTTTTTCCCCTTTCATTAGGAGTTCCGGTCACGAAACTATTGCAGGAAACACAAGAAGAACCAAACGATGTACAACGAAGAATAAATCAAATGATCCACCTAATGCAATCCAGAGAAGAAGTTTACAACAGAACTCAAGTGATCCAGGAAAATATTAAAAAGATTTATGACAAGAGAACCAAAGAGGATAACTTTGAATTGGGTGATCTAGTTTTGAGGTGGGATTCCAGAAATGAAGATAAAGGTAAACATGGAAAGTTCGATAGCTTGTGAAAGGGCCCTTAAACCATTCAAGCCTTTAGAGGAAACAATGCTTTTCTACTTGCTAATCGTGACGGATCAGACTTGCCAGGGGGACCCATAAATGACAGGACGCTGAAGAATTACTTGCCACCTCAGTAGAGAGATCACCATTCCATTCCATTGTATATATCATTTCATTTACAAGTCTTTTAGGTGTAGGTGTTTTTGCTTAGATGTTTGAATCCCGCAAAGAAGGCCCCAAGACACTGAAGATGTCATCAACTTTTTCGGAATAAAGCAAGTGAGATAGTAAAAGAAACTCTAGAGGAAGTTTTTCAAGACAACAAGAAACATGATTCTTGGCATCTCGCAAGGAGGATACCATCCCCAGGTGGATCCACTGTTATAACCCTATAATTTATATGATCAACTGTTGATTGCATTTTTGTTCCCTTTAGTGTTTTTTATTTGTAGAGATTACTACATCCTGAAAAAGAAAGAAAAAAGAAAAAGAAAGAAAAAGAAAAGAAAGAAAAAGAAAGAAAAAGAAAGAAAATGAGAAAAGAATAAAAGAGGGCATAAAAGAAATTAAATAAAGCCCCATGCAATAACAATGGATTTATCCATATGGTATAAGCATGGCCAAGCCCTTTTAAATTGATGTTGATAGGCTTAGTGAATAAGATTGACTAAACTGTCTAATCTTAGTCAAGATGATAGGTTAGTTAGTGAATAAATTTGACCAAACAACCTAATATTGGTCAAATAGCCCCTAGGTAGAGTATTTTCTTAGTCCAACAGTTTAAGCTAGGCTAAAGGTGAAAATGATGTAGGTTAGGACATAGGTTAAACAACTTCTTATCAATAAATATGTATGATTATTGATGAAAAATGCAAGACTTTGGATGATGAAGTGTTTTTCTAACCCCATGGTGATAAAGAGCAGAAGAAGTAGTGCGCAAAACCCATAAACATTCATTAAGCCTAAGTCTTGTGCCATATGTTGAATCGTGCCCTGGAAAATTAAAGATCGGGCCTAGATCTACGACTTAGAGGTGAGCACCCAGATCTACAGCTCTGAAAAGATTTCGGACCCCCCTGATCGTTTGATTTTTAACGGGGGGGGGGGTCTGAAAAGATGTGCACTCAGATATATGGCCATCCCACCAGTGTGCAATCAGACAGTCCATAGAATATTCCGGACCCCCCTAACCATTCTTCTTTTA
>SNQJ01S0221127.1:0-11297 GCA_010110895.2 Picea sitchensis
GTTCATAAAACTCTTTAGTCTTTTCGTTGAAATATTTTTCCGACAGATACTTCTTCCAGAAGTATTTCTCAAACCGTTCCCAAGAGAGGTCCTCTTCGCGAACCCCGTTCACATTCTTAAGGTCTTCCCACCAAATGGAATCCTTTTCATTCAAGTTGAAGGTGGCTACTTGGGCCTTCATATTTTCTGAAAAGTCATGGACTCTGAAATACTTCTTTAGTCCAAGAAGTTAGGCCTTTGCTTCCTCTCCCTTCTTTATTTCACTGTCGAAGGAGGGTGGTTTGTCTTTTTTGAATTCTTCAAATTTAAGACCTTTGGAAGAATTTTTCTTCTTTTGTTTCCTTCGAGAATAGGAACTGGTTCTGCTGCTAGAAGAGCCCTCCGAATCACCCGCTTCCTTCTCAGAGGAATCGTCCGCCGCTTGTCCTTTACCTCTGGGGTGGACCTTTTCGAGGTGCTCCTCTCAGTGTGGCCATTGATATGACCCTGTTTCTAAGTTTCAGGTTCATGCTGCATTTGTCTTTGTAGATCGGATAAACTCTGCAATAAAACTGCGTTAATTTCTGTTTTCTTTTCTTGTTCTTTCATCATCCTTTCATTGTCATCCTTGCAGCTTTGTAATTCGACCATGAGACTCCTCATAGTCTCGGCCAGATCTGGAGGGGTCCCTACTACCCTCCTTTCGTCAGACTCTTCATCTCTATTGTGGGAGCCCTCTCCCACTTCATGGTGAGTCACCATACTATGCGTTGATAATTTCCCGCAGTTGATCTTCCGCTTGTGTGCAAAAGGAAAAACGTTGGTTGTTAGCCAATATTTATATTTATTTATAACCAGTACATAATTCATATTTTCACATGTACACACACACAATAGTGGTTTTTCATTCTTAACTTCGTCTTTTGATTAGGAAGGTTAAGACAGGGGGTCACTCATTTTAGGAGTGTTTCCAATGAAGCTTCTGCGTAACTTGTTCATGAGCCCAAGCAGGCTAAGTGTTGTAACCATGCTCTGATACCAATTTGTAACACACCCACTACGGCATAATAAATTTTCACCTTTTCTCAATGGACAGAATCCTCGAAGTCCTATGGGGGCTTAGCACAGGCTAGCTCTTCCCTTTTCCACCTCCATGTGATCGTTGGTTATGACCACTGGCCAAACAACTAGGCGCCTTTTCACATTTCGCGACTCAACAATATAAGTGAGTCGAGTCTTTCGACTCTGCAAACCCCGAAATGTCGAAATGCGGAACCTTGAAAGGGCTAGCGAGTGACAAGCTCCCCGCTTGGGTCTTGTCCATGTGACCTTGTTCCGTGACCACATGCTAAATCGAAAAAGCACTTACCGGATTTTCACGATTTGGGGAATCGCAATGCAATGTCTCTTCCTCTCCCTTTCGAATCCTCGAAACTCTATAATCTCCGAAGTTCCCCTACAAAGGGAAATCAATGATTATAAACCTCCCCTGATCTGATGGTCCTGGCCGTATCGGGATTTCGGAAATTGGGAGTTCAAAATGCAAGAGAGTCAAGTCTTTCAACTCTTCAAACCCTGAAACCCAATACTCGAGTTCTTGTATGAGAACCAATGACTCTCGATATCTTGGATCTGACGGTTCGGATATTTTCGGAGTTTTGTGAACTGGGAGTTCACAATGCAATGACTCCAAAACTCTTGTCACTCCAATCCTCGAATCCCGATATGGGGATTCGTGTAGGAGATCAATGATCCTCAAGGATTTGGATCCAATAGTCCACGGGATTTCAGAGCTTTCCCCAAACTCTGACCACTCACCACGCGTCTCCTCCGATGGATGATCTATATCCTTTTGGGACTCCTCCTTTCTTCCACAGAGCACATCGGGGTTTCGGGTACTGGGATTTCACGACTTGCGAAGACAAGGGTTCTTGCCCTTTGGTTTCCCAGTTGCTGAAACACCGAAATGTCGATCGACAACCATGTGTCCCTCCGATGGATGGATGTGACCTTTACCCACGATCAACTATTATGATCTTTTCAGGATGATCAACGGTCACGATCAAATCCCGGATTTCTCAAACTTATTCACACTTAAACCGATTCGGGGTTTCGTTTACTAGGATTTCGTGGCTCACGATGACCAGGGTTCTTGCCCTTTGGTCTCCTGGGTGCCGAAACGTCGACCGACAGCCACGTGTCCTCTGCAAATGGACGGTCCAGGTAGCTTCCATGGATCTTGGGATCTACGAGCTTGATTCCTCCGCTACTTACAAAGATAAAAGAAAAGGGGCTGAGGCATTAACGCCCTCGTTTATTCCTCCAATCTAATGGTCGCGAATGACCTCAGATCTTCCGACAGGATCTCATCCATCAATTGATACTTAACCACATGCTTCCATTTCAGGATTTCGTAAATCAGGGTTTTGAGACTCGCGATTACAAGAAAAATCGCACCTAGATACTCCGGGTGCCGAAACTCCGAAAAGTCTTAATTTACCCCCATGCTAATAATTTGGGATTTCGCAAGTCGGGGTTTCGGGACTTGAGAGTGGGAGGGGACTCGCCCTTGGGTACTCCGGGTACCGAAATGATTAAATGTTGGGATCTACGAGGACCATTCTTCCTCGCACAGGATGGCTAAGACTTGCGCCACCAAATCCTCTTTCAGGTTCTTGGCAAGCTTTCCAGAGAGGGTATCTGTGTGGAGAGATCTATTCTGGGTATTCCTAGAGACGAATAGGGGCATAGATTTCCCGAAAGTAGGCTTGAAGTCCGAATTAGTTCAATATACATTTATATAAATCTATCTATAAACATAAACCATATGTGGTCCTTCCAATAAAAGCATGCAACCACCATTTCTGATCAAAACACCACACAGACAATCTTATACTCAAACCATTCATAAATTACACAGACTATGAGCATACATGTCAGCATATAAATTTCAAGATACAAGATATAACACTTATCATAAAAACACCAGAGGTGATGCAACTGCTGAGAGGGGTGCTCATTTCCACCCAACTGTAAGCTCAACGAATCCAAATGGATTTACCACTAGCCACCCCCGAGCTGAGACCACGATGCTGCGAGACTGAGTCTTTGTTTGCCAGTGACTGAGAACGAAGGTTACTCTCCTTCTTCTCCGCTATCACTCACTATGTATTTTCCAGAGTTCTTTTCCTCTCTTTTTTTCCTTCCCTCGTGTCTTCCCTCCTGATCGCACACTCTTCCTACCTTTTCTCTTTTCGATGAGGTTGCTTGTGGCAAGATCTTCCTCATGGTGGTAAGGTCTGAGGACTCTATGGATGGGCAGTTCACCCCCATCCCTCATTACTCATGATGAGCCATTTACCTACCAACCTGGTGAGTCATTTAATTTGGGGCCAGTGAGCCACTCTTGGTTCTACGGGCCAGTGAAGTCCAAATACGGTATTGGTTTCAATGGAAGTTAATGCCACCATTCGAGGTGCCTTCCACCACCTTTCTTCAGCCATCGTGGTCTCTTTTTCAGCACACCCCCCCTCTAAGAAGTCCTTCGATATATATATATATTCATAATATTATTTACATTCATTGAACTTTTTCGCAAGGTCCATTCACATCACACATTCACATTTCTGAGTTTGCCACAACACTTGGCCAGTATAGTTATTTTTACAAACTGGGGGAAATAGGGTGTTACATGTATGGTGACCTATTAGAAGTAAAAGTAGTTATTACAAAATTAGAAGGGTGAAGGTGAGGGTTACGACCAACAACATTTAAGGATAGGAGGTTTCATGAACGAACCAAGTTGGTGGCGTGCGAATGACATTGCATGGGATTTGAAATTAAGACTGGGAAGCGATTGGAGGTTTCGTCGACGAGGCAAGCTGGTGGCGTGTGAATGACATTCCATGGCATTTGAAATTAAAAATGGGAAGGGAGAAGAAAACGCTTCGCAAAAATTGCATTAATGGAAAAACTTTATGAGCCTTGCACGCATCAATGACAACTTAGATGGTAGTTGCACGATGACCTGTTAGCATTAAAGATTTAGAAAGAAGACATATATACACACACATATATATATAAACAGTATTTTCTATCATGCACATGTGCGAAGGTAATGACCATGGGGAAGAGTAAGCAAGGAAGGAATGGCCAAGTCTAAAAGTGCATGGTTCGAGATTGCGGTTCTTGGGTGGGTAGGTTCAAAAGAAGGCCTCTATTGTTCGGTGTTCTACAAGTAGCACCCAAATTTCTGTGATATACAAATTGAGAAGTGGACTTGCGGGGTGGCCGACATTTGATAGACCATCTACAATTTCTGGATCGCAGGTTGGTAGGGTAAAAAATGACGCTCTATTGTTCGGTGCCTTGCAAATATCTTATGATAGTAATTTGAGAATTGGATTTGCAAGGTGACCGGCTCAACATTCTACTCCAGGACTGGTGGGCTCCCACAAATGAGAAATACATATTTGTGGGTTGTACATTGGGCCGATTTCCGCCATATATAAATTTGGTTCCTGGGCTGGTGGGGTCAAAATTTCCTAAGCAAAGAAAAGGGCTCTGTCTGACTCCCATTGCACATTTCATAATTCATGTGCAACACCAAGTCTATGATTACCAGATCAGTGTGTGTAGAAACGAGACAAAAGTAAATATGTGCCTTTATAATGTAAGGACATGAGATTTTATAAATCGTGTACCGATATCAAATTTCATACTTGCGGGTTCTCAGATGGGAGGGGTCAAAAAATAGGCCTCTATTGTTCAGTGTTTTACAAATAACACATAGATTTATACGATATACAAATTGACAAGTGGACTTGCCGGGTGGCTAAGAATTTATAGAGCATGTACAGTTTGTGCATTGCGCATTTTCAGGTTTGCGGGGTTAGAAACAGGTGTCTATTGTTCAGTTCCCTACAAATTGCTTATGATGCACAGATCCCTTATTCCATACCTATCCGCTTATTTGGATCACGCACTTGCGAGTTGCACACTGTGCCTCTAATGTTCTGTGTCCTGCAAATAGCAATTATAGTATGGCAATATACATATTGACAAATGGACTTGCAGGCTGGATGTCTCAACATTGCAGTTCTACTGGATGGCAGACGTGCAGTGTAGTGGATTCTCGGTGCAAGGCTAAAAAAAAATAAAAAATAAAAAATCCATACCTGCAAACAAGTTTGACAAATTCAGAGAAAGTAAAGGAAAAATTGTTTACTATGGAATAGAGGCATAAAATGAATGCACCTTTGCATTGATTTGTGTACATCTCTGGGTAGGAGTTCTTTGCGCCTTCTAGTTTCCCTTTCTGTTTCTATCAACAAAAGTACAAAATAAAAGGGATATGAACATAAGCTCAAATGTTAAGAAAAACGAAACTACTATGTACATATATACAAAAAAAAAAAATTGAATAAGATGAATAGAGTCACAAATAGTTTTTTTGAGGATGTACCTTATTTTTCCTTTTTTTTGCACAATGTATGTTTTATAATTAGAGTAGAATATCATATGTATGCTCACCTGATTGCTATGTGTAGAAATCAAGGATACATGTATTCTTTGAAACATAGAAATATGAGTTTCCAATAAGTTTGATGTATATTTCATAATTCAAGTGCAATACCAATTGTATCGTGATCAGACCAATATGTGCCTAAGACAAACATGTTGTATTGAGAAATGGGAACATTGGACCATACATGTTCAATAAGTGTGTTTTGTAGTTGTGTTGTGTTGTTCAGAAGAAACCGCAGACTGTATTTGCACATGTAGTTTTGCAATTCTTTTGTTCTCCTAGTATTTTGTAGCATGTCAATATTGAAGTCTCCTACAAGTACAATGGATCCGTTCACATGGAAAAGGTCCAATGCATTGGAAATAACATTTACTATGTTGGAGAATGCTACATGGGGAGCAACATACAGATTTAGTATTGCAACTTCTGTTCCATGGGAAAAAAAATTGGCAAGCACCAGTTCAACATTATTTTCTTTGATATGTATGTGGTCCAAAATTGGTACATGTTTTTTCACCAATATCATCACCCCATGTGTAATGTAACTTGATATGAAATTGTGATTTGAGAATTGTTTGTTCTGCATGCATAATGCCATGTGTGTTTCCTGCAAGAACAAAATATCGGATTGCATTAAATCATAGTCATTCAGTATATCATCCATGTGTGCATTTAAGATGCGTGTGTTAAGCGACAGTATTGATACAGATGAATTTGTTTGTATGGATTGGTAATCATAATGTAGTTGTCATTTTGCGGTGGTCCTTAGTCATTCCATCTCAGTATCAACTTTTTGTTTCACTCTAAAGTTATCTTTTGTTAGAGGACTTAGTAAATACAAGGAGTCTATGCTTCTGACATGGGACAATGTTGTGTATACAAGTCCATGTATTCAAATTCTAGCAGGCTGAAAGTCAACATTATCAAATGTTAGGCCTTGTGATTTGTGGACTGTACGTGAACATGTCAGTTTAATCAAAAACTATTTGTGAATCTTCAGTCGACCTGTCTTTGCTGATGTCGATACTGGCTTTGATATTCGCAAAATAGGAGTCCAATCGCTTACAGTGTTTGAATTATATAGACAAGATAACTCGCTTGCTTGTCGCTTGCCTATATGCAGTTCATGGAACTTAATCCAAAGGACATCTAATTTTTCTTTCTTTGTATAGCCTTTCAGTATTCCATCTGCACCATTCACCAAGCTATCCTGTGAATCATAGTTACAGGCATATATTTCAACTAGCATTTCTAATTTCAGTGCAAGGTGCAAAGGTAAAGTGACTGAATGTTCATGGCGTGTGAAATTTACATGGTTGTCTTCTTCCAAGTCAATCAAATTGATGATGATATTATCGCCAGGCATGAGCAACAACATGTGGCTCTTATTCTTTGCAACATCCTTATTTCTGTAGAACAGGTAAGGGAACGTTGGATCTATTGGTGTAGGCCGTAAGCACCTCAAATTGATATAGGTCAAGTCATCATATGTNTCTATTCAGAATTGCAATGAATGTTTCATCTGTATGGAACATTGTAGTATGCAACTCAAAGAATTTAATATTGTCTCTCCATAAGTCATGGGTCACTGTTTCCATGTTAACGATAGGTTGTTCAAATATCAAAGAATCTTGGATGGGATGTGCCTGGTAAAGATCACCACAAAAGATCATGTCAATGTTTCAAAAGTATTTGGTATGCACATGTTTTATGCTTCTTAGCCGACTGTCAATGGAATACAAGAAGCGACTACCAATCAAATATGCTTCATCTATAAAGACAAGTTGGAGTTCCTCGTAAATCTTAGATAATGTATCCAACATTTCCTTGCTAAGTGGAAGAAACTGTGACTTGTTAAAAGGCATTAAAAATGTAGAGTGGACTGTTGTTCCACCATCATTGTATGTAGTTTTTCCTGTGTATGCAACTATTAGGCCCTTTGGTTTCATAGGATCAGAGAAATTATTTGAATCATAGATTTGTATAATCATTTGGAACAATGCTTTAGTTGTGAATGTCTTGCCTATTCTTGCTCCGCCTGTAAGGAACACGTGCACATGACTGTTCATGTTCAACAATTTTTTAAGGGCAATGTCCTTTATAATTGTTTGTTGTTTTCTATTCAACATACATCTTATTCTATGGTATTCATTATTTTTAATCAGGAAAGGATGTTTTGTAACTTGAAAACCAAGGTGGATACGTTTTTCACTTTCAGTTGCTTGAGGACGAGGAAAATCTGCTTGTAAGTCATAGGACTCAGAAGGAGTTCTGGTTGCTTTTGGGTTTCTGAATGTCTCATCATGATCTCCAGGGTTTTCTAGGTCATTAAGTGAAACTTCTAGATCACCCCATGTTGGATTAACATTGTAGGTAAATCTAGCTTCACTGATAGTCTCAAAGGCAATATACACAGCCTCCCATGTAGAGAATTTATGTATTAATGTCTCTTCGTTTTCATGGAACGGAACGTGCAACAACAATTTTTCTCTACAATAGTTTTCATAGTCACAATGTTTCTTGTATTTGACAAACCGTATAATAGAGGGTTTTTTTCTTTTTGATATGGGTGTCCCATTTTTTTTGTAATGTGATACGAATTCTGCTAAGCAGATATGCTTAATAGGAGATGGATGTTGGATGTAATAATCAATAATAGAGCGACATATGACGTTCTCTGAATTGCCAGGTTCTTGTTGTAGAAAAACCAGTGGTTTAAGCATAAATGTGCGTTTTCAAGTGGAGATGTGTTTATGAAGACACATTTTCTTGAACTACAAGTGAGGGGCAAAGAAATGGCAATGTAAAATTCTTGTTGAGCATACATTTGTTGAAGATTAAAAAATTTATTGGCAAGGGTGCATATCATTTGTATGGCATCAATATGACTTCTTTCGTGTTCTTTGTGTATTTTTCTGAATGCAGATGTCATAGATTTGTCAATCTTCTTCATATACGAGGTGCAGTAGGATGTTGCAGCATATGCATTCAGCACATGCTATGCATCTGTATTTTCTTTCCACATAACTGGCATGTCCTTGGAGAAACTATTGTTCTAGATATGCGAGAGTTTTCATTTAAGGAAAAGTGTTGGTTGCCTAAGCGTTATTTTTATGGCTTGGATGTACTCATCTTCTGATAGATTTACCTGTGTCAAGAAGGCATCAAAGCTCATCATTTCATCAAATCCTCCTTGTTATAGAAATGTGAACAAGGATTTAGATTTCTCAACAACAACACTGTCCTCTAAACTATCTGGCTCTATGATTCTTGTAGCTCTCATTGGCAGAACGGTTAAATTGTATCTGCATTGCGAGCTTTTTCATTTTCTACAAATTCTTGTATGGTAATGTCTATGAACTTTCGCAAGGTCTGGTTTCAAATGATATGTATTGCATGTTATGTATTTATCCACAAATTGTTCGATCTCTGAATTCTTATCAGCTCCATAGACTGGTGCACCCTCTATCCACAACAGTGCGTGGTCATTCTCATTTCCCCTATTTTGGAATTCAGTCACAAAAAAGTAGTCAGATATTTTTTCGAAAAATGTTTCATCATGGCATATCAATTGTCTCAAATCATTTATTCTATGTTTATAGTATCGAGTACATGTCACCAGGTCTTTTCTTATGAGGTAGTCAATGTCGTTATTTTCCAGTGTATCATTTTTTTTTTTACGTTTCCTGTTACTATGCAGGGCAGAAAAGACAGCCACCAATGGATCCCGAAAATTCTCTGCACTTGTAAATGTGATGAAAAATGTTGGCGGCCCCAATTGCTGGATCATTGCAAAAAAATTTGTTTTTGTTTTGTTGCAAATAGTCAGGAGAGGTGCAAATGTTCTTGAAATCTATGTATCCAATATCAGATTTTAGAATTTTTTCTAGGTTTACTTTGTACTTCACATCCTTGGCCAACAACTTTATTCCTTGTAACTGGAATTTTCTTATTTGGACCCACATGCAGGACAAAAATTGCTCTATTATTATGCACATTGTTTTGAAAAACAAATTTGTTATGTGACAGGATAAGTAACCGCTTGAATGTAGTAGCTGCAATCAGACTATTTTATGATAACTAAATCATTATGTAATATCAGTGCCATGTGGATATCCGTAGAACAGTGTTGGAAAGTTCATTTCCTCAACAAATTTGTCCTTGAATATTCCAAGTGGACGCTGCCCCTCGCCAGGTGCGATTTCGACAATTTTGTCTTGCAAGTCACGCTGCACTGTGAATCAGTGAATCCATGGACCAATGTTTCAGTAGGTGTTTCAGTCTTCGATTCATCACTTGTATCAGAATCACTAGGATTTTTGAGAGTCTCTGCAGAGTTTCCATGTTCTTCTGCGAGAACAATGTTCTAGTTGGAATTTATACAAATGTTCTCTTCTTTGTACAAGACCTTGGAACACAATTCCTTTAATTCTTTCATAACATCATGCACACGCACTTTGCCTGTCTGATACGCATTTTTGTATTACAAGCGTCTTTTCAGAGCCACAACGATTGTAATTGTATTGTTAATGAATTGTGGCAATGCTTTTGCACAACATCTAGTTGAACATGCACATTAATAATTGATCCTGTTAAGCCCATATGGGGTCACTTATATCCCCAAGGTATGATTTGAGCAAATGCAATTTATAGAGAGACAAGCCTCTCCTCAAGTTTTGTAAGTACACATACATCTGGTAGTGGTGTATTACATCTTGTTTGGTCAGGGGTTGCAAACTGTGGCAGTTTTCCATTTTCAAGTGATCATTTGCATGGAAGACAAACTTTCTCACTGGAAAATGGTTTATCGTGAGCTTTCAGCCCAAGGTATTTTACATTCAAATCAGGCATGAAAGAATCATTGTTTTTTGAAAAATTCAATTGTTCACAAATTGCACATTCAATGGAAGGAGTGTCTTTCATTTGTTTCATGTAGGTGTGTCTTGCATTTGTTTTTCGCAGGGAAGTATGGGTAGAAACTATTTCCTATTTTTCATGTACACCACAAACTACCACAGTTGCATGACCATTCTGGGATATGAAAGCACACATGTTTATGTTCTGTTCTGCATGAACAAATTTATTTACATTGTCATATGTGTGTTTCTCTCTAAAAGAAAGTGTAGCAATGCATTTTTTTCTCTCCCAGATGACCTTTTTCAAGTTGTGGTAACTTACTCTAGGTTTCTTGCCCAAGGGCGGGATGACCTGGTGGAAATTGGGATGAATTTCACTCTCACCCAGTTTCTCAGAAACTATTTTATGTTTTTTGTTCAAGGCCTCTATTTTCTTATCAGAAGTCGGACAAATTTGATGAATAATTTTTTTCAAATTGTGATAACTTACTCTATGTTTTTTGTTTAATCCCTCTATGGCCTCATCACAACTGAAATGAATTCTACGCATGTTTTTTTTGTTCAATCCCTGCCTACCCATATCGCAATCAGGAGGACTCTTGTTTTGACTAAAAAAAATTCCACACGTATGCAGATTCGATGTCGTTTGGGTGGCATGCACACTCAACCTTGAACTACTTATATCTCCAATAAAAGTTTCATAATGGATATGTTCTGTATCTTTTTTCAACGACAGGATGTGAATTATTCGATCGTAATTTGAATCGGTAACCCAGGAATGGAAAGTGCCAACTGGCGAGGCTGACCAAACTTAAATATTCACCCTAAATACCATAGACATCCATTGCAAACAGAATATACAACCCTCCATATTCCCTTCTTCATATGGAAGTGCCATGTTCACAAGGTATTCCTGCCAAATTCCAACTACCAGC
>SNQJ01S0221128.1:0-10806 GCA_010110895.2 Picea sitchensis
AAATTGTTTGCTATTATTCACAAGGATGTTTTACCTTGTGAGAAACTTATATAAACCTATGGTTTTGTAATATGAAGAACATCATCAGTTGGTGGAAGAACATGGATATGTAATTCTGATTCAAACTGGAGAAGAATTGATGTGTTGTTATAGCTTTTGTTTTTCAATATATCGACACTTTGTCCCAAGTTTTGTATATCAATCTGTCTATGGTTTAGTATTACTTTGTTATCTAAATCACATGCATTGGATAAAATTTCTTTACTGTTATACATATCTTGTTCCTTCCTAAGAGATAAAGAACATAACAGTTATTGATTCATTTTATGAATGATAGCTTTGTCTTCT
Organism: Picea sitchensis; assembly: GCA_010110895.2. NCBI lineage: Eukaryota > Viridiplantae > Streptophyta > Pinopsida > Pinales > Pinaceae > Picea > Picea sitchensis. The sequence goes on from SNQJ01S0221128.1 coordinate 349, forward strand.
TCGTAGGCTGAATTGTTATATAAGTTTGCTGCACAATAGGTTTTCCTTTTGCAGGAGATTTATCACCAGAAAAATGTTATGGTTTCTTTTATGTCTTGTTTGTCCTGTAAAATACTTCAAGAAGCAGCATAGCTGATCGTTTTCGAGAGGCTTAAGGACTAAATGGTGTGAATTTCTTCCTGCAACCAGCTTAAGAAGTCATCTTGCACAGGACAGACTTGGAGCGTTTCCAGGTCAATTAGTTAGATGTTTATTGCTTTGATTCATTAGTTTAATATAAATGATAGTTTAGTTAGATTTAGATTGTTTTATTTCAGTAATATAGATTAGATTGTTTAATTTCAGTTAGCTTTCTTTCTTTTTCATAAATACAAAAATAAAAAAAGAGACCCTTGGCTGTCTCAGGGCAGCGATCATATGAGTTTTGCAGGTTTTAATCAAATCTGTAGTTTGTCCATATTGTACATTTGTGAATGAGGAATATCATAGCTAATAATTAGGTAGTTGATTTGAGTTATTATAATCATAGTTAGTATCTTGTAGTTAGTAATTTATAGTTAGATTAGTGTATTTAGTTTAGTTTGCTTTATTAGTTTAGTTTTTTTTGTCTTTGTTTTATTAGTTTCTAGTTTCCTTTTAGATTTCTTAGCTCAAATCATTTCTCTTTGGTTTCCATACGAGACCTTAGGGTGGCCAATGGAGTCGTTAAACTCGTCAGGGTGGTCCATTCCAAACGGCTTGGGTTATTTAGACAACCCCAGACCGGTTCCACTCTCCGAGTTGACGGACGGTCAGTTTCGCCCGTCAACAAGTATCAAGCTCGTCAATACATCATTATTGGTGACACTCTCTATCATCATGGTATTGACTCTATTTTCTGATGATGTCTCATTTATGATGAGGCTGAGAAAGATCTGCATGAATTTCACTCCAAAGCATGTGGCAGTCATATGTCTAGGTATGCCACTGCCCAAAATATCTTGTGAGTAGGGTATTTTTGGCCCTCTCTTTTCAAGGATTGCATTACGAATGTCTAAAAAGGACATGCTTTCCAAACATATAATAATAAGATATGATCTCATCCTACTCGTTTACACCTTGTAGTTTCCGTTGGTCCCTTCATGAAATGGGGCATTGACTTCATGACATGTAACCTTCACTTGGACGAGGGGCATGGATACATCATTGTAGCAGTAGATTATTTCACCAAATGGGCCAAGGTGATGCCTACATTCGATAACACCGGGAAAACTGCAACATTATTCACATTCAATCACATAATTAATCGGTTTGGTGTCCCCCAAGCTATCATTATTGATCATAGTAGCCATTTTCAAAACTTCATGATGTCTAAGCTTATTGAAAAGTTGGGTCTTCGACATGAAAACTCAACCCCCTATTACCCACAAGCCAATGGCTAGGTCGAAGCGATAAAAAAGGTCCTTATTACTATGCTTCGACAGATGATAGGAATTCATAGGACAAGTTGGCACACGATGTTGTTTTCATCATTGTGGGCCTACCAGACATCCATCAAGTCTACCACTAGGTTCACACCTTTCTAATTAGTTTATGGTATCTAAGTTGTTCTATCTATTGAATGTGAGATACCATGTTTGAAACTAGCCGTTGAACTTATTCCAAACACCTTTGTTGAAGAGGAACATCTATTGTTTATAATGAAATTAGATGAAACCCGTCATGATGTCGCCCTAATGATTGAAGCTCAGAAAAAATGCATCAAAGCCCAATACAACAAGCATGTCAAGCCACGTGTTTTTTTGAAGATTATCTAGTTCATCTCTACGAACAAGATAGTGATTTACTAGGGGTCGAAAAATTTGAGGCTATGTGGAGAGGCCCTCATATTGTCAAACGAGTGTTGGATAAGGGAGATTATGAGTTAATTGATTATGATGGCATTCCTTTGAGTGAACCCCGAAATGGGCTTTACTTGAAGAAGTATTATGATTAGGTTGTCTTTGCATGAGTACTTGTATTTTTATTGTATCATACTCTTGTGTGCTTTTTCGTTGTTTGTTTTTTACCCCCAACTATTTACCTTGCGTTGTGCTTGGTTTCCAAATGTTGGTCTCTTTGCTACCCTACATTGGCTTCGCTGATGGAAATCATCATAGTAATCAGAACCTAGCATCTACTTCTTGGGAAATATATGCACCCACGAACAAATTAATCAGTCTAGACGGTGTTTGCCTCAGTCATGCAACTAATAATATTGCATAATACAGTGCAATCATCAAATTGTTGACCGACATTATTTCACTTGGAATCTGTCATCTTGTTGTATGACTTGATTCACAGTTAGTAGTACTACAGTTGAGTAATGTTTATGCTATCCAAATTTCTACTTTATTAAGGATATATTTACGAATTCCCCTCTTGGAACGTTATTTTGATTACATTGAGTATGAGCACATTCCTAAATGTCTAAATACATTAACAGATGCATTAGCTAGTTATGTTTTAGACAGACATTTGAGACATTTATAAATCCAACCACTTTTTGTATATAAATCAAGTAATATGGTAGAACCCTCATTTATATATAACGATAAAAGTTTTTACAAAAAGTGTTTTTGTCCAAAGACCAAAATATCAAAATGTGAATCACATGGCTTCATATACAAAATAGAATCAAGGATGTTGCTTAGAATAACACATGACTTCCTGTGATACCCTACAGAGTAGTCGACTAAGAGAACTAGATACACTCACGGTATGGAATTGATAACATCTCAGGATCTCATCGATTGAGATATCTGGGACATCCACTGTCAACCCCTCCAGGTTTTTCTTGATTGCCTCGTAATCAATGACAACCAGTCCTACTACCTCGACTGCCTCCCCTCATCCCTGGATAGGGTATGTACCTAGAGGCTGGTGAGGTCCTACATCTGTGGTGTTAGAGGGATTTTTATTAGTCATCGGATTAAAAACATAAAAAAAAATTCATATTTCAAAATTTACAAAAAAATTATAAAAACAAAATGTGCTTCTTACCTAAGTTCCCCCACTGACAACCTTCAGGCAGAACCAAGTATGGATCACCTCTAAAGTCCAAACTGTCATACGCATAATCATCTACCATTAGTAGCTGAGGCCTCAACCAATCAAATAACACGTCATTATATTTGACGGTGGGGCCAGTCACATGTCGATCCATGAGGTCACATGACCTCTTCTTTCTTGGATCTTGTGGGGCTGATATGCCCCACTCTACCTATAAGAACAAGTGTGGAACCCTCTCCAAGAATAAGGAAACTAAAATGGACCCATACTCAAACTGTTTCAGGTTACCTTTCTTACACTTTGTTAATTGTTTCTTCATGCTCCGAAGAACCTCGTCACACAAGTTAAATACCCGGGGCTCCATGCACTCCACTGCATACTAGAAGTAACTCTGGAGATCCATATAAGGAGATGCACTCCCCACCATCTGTGATATAGTGAAAAGGATAGTCTGAAGGGGTAAATCTCGGACATCCATAATGAAAACCTTGCCACTACACCTCCCGACCTCTGGTTCACAATACCGAAGAATATACTCACTCATCGGTAGACCGCCACCTCTGCTACCTGTCAATGTCACATGGGATCGACGGTGAGATAATCCCATCAAAAAATAGATATCCTTGATATCTAGAGAGAGTATGTAGGCTCCCACATGCAATACCTACTGATACACATCCCAAATGTGGACTAAATACTCGAGCAACCTCAATTGGGCCCTCATGCCCTAGATCTTAAAGAACTTCAACAACCCACACTGCCAGAGGGAATTAACCATGTCTGGGTCATTACTAGTGAAGTAATCATTTTCCTCATGTTATCTCTCCCTCCACTCCAACATTCTGACAGTCAAAAACCTACTTTGGAGCCACAAGGAGAAGTCAGCATCTTTATTTTTCTTTATTGGGAATTTTTATTGGCCAAACATACATGAAATTTTTTTGAGTTGTGCACAACACAGGTGAGGTTTATATACAGAGAAGAATCACCGCAGGTCAACCATAAGTCCACCTACAGAAATATGTATTTTTCACAGGGCACGATATAATCCACCTCCGACGATCCCCACGCATACCTACCCTCATGAAATCCTACTCAAAAATTACTTTTAACCAATAAAAACATGAATTAATCCATGGAAAATGAAGATGAAAAGAGGATTACCTTTTTAGTGGAAGTCATTCGTTGAATGGTTGTTTGTGCCTCCCACAATCCGCAGTGGAATTTTGAGGTGAAATAGGGTTTTTTGAACAAGTTTTGGGTAGAATGACAATGGAATGGTAAAAAGGGGTTTTTTGCCTATATTTATTGACTTTTTATTTTTTCCATTAATAATTTATATTATTTTATGAACTTTACCTAAAACCTAAAGTTCTAATGATAGTGTAAGTGTTTTTATTTTTCATAGATGAAGAATCTAAGAGCCTAAACGATGGAACAAAGATACATTTCTTGGTTTATTTTTATGTTTGTCACATGTGAAAATACTTTTTATGTTTTTCAGGAAAAACCTCGAGCTCAGTTTTTGTTCTTTCTTGTGCTCAAAAATCAATGAGAACACAACCGATTATACTTTTGTTTCCTTTTCATACTTTTCATGGTAACATGAAAAAAAAAACTTATGGAGTATCCTTTAAGCTCTTTTCATGCTCTGTAAAAGTGAAAAGATTGTCGAGCAACCTTGTTCTTTTCACGCTCATAAACGTGTTTGAAGAAAACGTTTGATGGGTGATAGGTTATAAATTTTTCGGTCTCATCAAACTAATTTATGAAAAAGGAACTGAGAGAGTCCTCTTTTAGTGTTTTTCAGACTCTCTAAATATGAAAAAACCCCGATTTGTCTCTCTTTGGAATCATTAAACAAACATCGAAAGACCTATATGGAACCAAACCACTCCTTCTTAAGGTTTGTTAAACATACTCTGAGGGACTCATCTGAAGGATGAACTTACATCAACAAGCATATGTTATCCTCCTCAAGTTTGCGTAAAAATAAAGAGGTACTCGCCATAAATGGTGGGGGGAAATTTGGGAAAGAAATGTGCCTCTATATTTGTGTTAGTGGTAGTAATAGTCACTCTTGAACATGACACCCCATTCGCCATTGAATCTGGGATTGGGAAATTCATTTTCCTCTCATTTGACCTTTCACATGTTCATATATTGGGTTGTCTCTGAGTCAATGCTACCAAGACCATTTTCGTATCATTCATATGTTCAAGAGAATTCCAACCCTACAAAATCCTTCTATCGAGTCGGTCGTCTGTAGTTATCAATTCCTACCATGTCATCCTTCCCTCTGTTAGTTTAATATCATCTTCATACTTTGATCTACCTTAAATATATTACTTATTTGATGTCATTGATGGGCGATACATCAAGGCCCTCTTGTGATGAATCTGTTCTCGTCGACTTCAATGCATTATCTAGGAACAAGACTTAGAAATCAATTAGTACCTTGGAACCTGCATACCTCAATGGAAGGTTTCTTCTCTTTCGATAGTGGGTTCGCATCATTGACCCCTGATTGAGAGATTCTATCGAGTGCTCGACTTCAACTCATTTATTCACATTCATTAGATTGTACTAAGGTACCTTGGGATTCATTGACATCACTGGTGATTTCCCTTGCACTTGTTAATAGTTTTCATCAATGACTGGTAATCAAGTGGTTTCTACCATGTCTGACTTCAGCACCTATAATCGCATGGCTAGATTCATACTTATGGATGATGGGATTGAAGACCCTGGGTCTCATTATTTTGGTCTAGGTTGTGAAGGAGTATTTATTATTTGTATTAACACATAGATTCACTTTGTATGTCTCGTGGCTATGTATGAATCTGAGTTTTCTACAAGCATAGATCCACAGTGTATTCCTGGTGGCTATGTATAATATTGGTGACATGGATCCACAGTGTATGATTGGTGTCCATGACTGAAATTTATGATTTAAATCACTTGTAGTCTGAGCATGGGAATGTCTACCTCAGAAATGGTATAATATTGTGCATATGCTTGGTTGTTTGCCAGTTTTCGATTGGTTCTCTCCTTGTTTCTGACACACACACATATTCTACAAAGTATTTCGGTTGTCACGAGTTCCAGCCTCATACTTTGGGGGGAATTATGTTACACATTATTTTAGTCACCCTGGTGATGTTTCTATAGCATGTGTTCAAGCTCCCAAAAGGACCTTTCTTCATGAGAAAAGTTATTGGTTTCCTCTTCTACAAAACCTTGTTAAGAAAGGACATCGTAGGCCAAGCATAATATACAGTGTGACGATGCCTGATCACCGCAGTATGCTCTAAAACTAGTTTGCAGCGTTTCTGTAGGCTGCACTATAGCCAGGGTGCGACGATGCTAAAAGACTAATAAAAGGTCAAAGTTCACAAAGGTTCTATAAGGTAATCTTCTAGAATATGAGGTGGAATATGTATGTTTGGGATCCTACTCGTTTCTCAGATTTGGTGGGATCATCCTAATATCTTTAACTATCTCTCTTTCCCCTATATAAGGAGGTATTTCTCATGGAAGAGGTTAAGAAAGCAAGTAAGCAAGGAATTAATGAAATAATAGGCTTAGAATTGTGTGAGGGATTCTATCTCAATTGATGCTTGAGGTGTTCATTTTTCCATCAATTTATTGTGGATCCTCTTCATGAAAATTTGGAGCTAGTGTGTCTGTTGGAGCAAAGGGCCACTAAAAGGGAACCTTGCAACATCAAGTCTGTTTGGTTGTATCTTCCACTTTCACTTAATATAATACAATGGCATGTTTCTTTCCCATAAAATCATTTATTTTAATGCATGACTCCTTGATCAAATGCATAAGTTTTCATTGAATATACTATTGTGTCTTTCACTTTGGTTGGCTTGTGTTTCATTGTAGGATCAATAGCACAAGAGCACCGGAGCGGAGCAGGGACAACGAAGACATAAGGAAGAGATATTCAAAGGTATGTCATTCATCTCTTATCTAATAGTAAATTCAATGATTAGAGATTAGGGAAAGTGTCATGTCCTATCTTGTTTTGTTCTAGATCTAGGTGGATCTAGGGAGATTAGTTTATGTCCTCATTTATGGATTTATCCAATAACAACTCCAGTGGGAAACAATATTGACAAAAACAAGGATTTTAGGTCTATTAGAGATACTACACTTTGACATAAGACAATACGCAAGTAGTTGCATCAAACAATTGATGGAGGTCACACATGGTGGGGATATATGGTTGGACAAGATCATATCGATAGGTGCAGAGCTCATTGCATAGATTACAGTGATTCCATCCTGAGGCATGGACCCCGTGCAAATTATTGATAAAAAAACAAAGGAGAAAGCACTCACGAAAGAGATGAAAAAAAATATGGCACTGACAGGGGGATGCGAGGAATCACCATCAAAATAATCAATGATTCCACGACATAAATGGCTGCAAAAAGCATGGCCTACAAGTTGTTAAGAAAATTTCGCAAGGAGGAAGTGTCGGCTGGGGTCGTTGTTTTTTCAACATAACGTGTCGAGGGAACCACAAATAGTTGGGCACCCTATCTTTTGAATTTGTTTCTGGATGATTGCAAGGATGCGTAGGATCTAGGAAGAAAATTTCATTACTCATGGTTTCTCATGTTGATATCCATTATGTGATGGAAGGAACCGGAATATGTATTCTTTGCCACCAAAACCAAACCTAATCATGGAGCGAGATATTTATCGCTTGGCACCACGTCATATGCCAAGAGCAGAAAGTTGAATGCATCCATATTTGAAGGATATCCATGTGATCTATAGGAGTTCATCACCAAAGTCTAGAGAATAACACCAGAGGCTATCGTGTACTATCGAGACATCGCCAAATTCAAGGCCACTCAACATGTGATGTGGATATAGGCACAGAAGGACCCCAACAAGAAGTGGCTACAACTGCGCTACTATGTCACGGAGGGAGACATCGAAATGGTTATGAGGGATTGGGAAGATGACTAGAATATTCCATTCCTCACCCAAGACATACCTGCAAGAAAAATAGAAGAGGAGGTAGGGAAGCAAGAAACAAATCCTTAGAATGTCCCAGTTCCCAAGAAACCAAGGACGGGCCAGACCAAAACAAAGAAGACGAAAGAAGGGACAACTAAGACAGGGACTCACAAGTGGAAAAAGAACAATATGTAGTCGCCCCAAGTACAACAAAAATAGGATGAGGCAGCATAGGGGACTACACCAAATACCAATCCACAAGAACCAGGCATGACTAAGAGGCCAACTACTCAGATAGGGGGTGCGGGCAAGAAGATGAAGGCACAAAGAACACCTCCAGAATACATTATCACAGAGGATGATGTAGAAATGATAGCCCAAATGGTTCAGGATCATAGATCGAAGGATTTTGAGAATGTTGTGCACCATAGGGAGAGAATTCAAGAGGAGTTGGAAGACATGCGACAATTCCTCAAACTGATTGGGGAAGCACAGGCAGCGGGAAGAAACATAGGAACATGGTCACCAACATTACAGACATGAGAATAACCTGGAGCAAGTGAGAGAGATACAGTCGACACAATACTGCATCCGAGTGAAACATTCCACATTACACCCAGCATGTTGTGCATGGACAATATCATGGGGCATACATCTCTAAAGGAATTATCTCAACTCCAATTGGTATTGTCACAGATACCATCCAAAGCTCTACAAAAATTACAGGTTAGGATTACCCAAGAAGTATAGTCTCGTTCATGCATAGAAATAGCCGAATTATAGCAGGAAAGGATAAACGAGACATGTTGGAATTGATATATGAGTAGGCCAATATAGATACCTAAGAGGATAGGGAGCGCGTGAACGGATTGTAACAAAAAGTGTTTGAAACTTATTAGAAGATTCCAAATACCATGTAGAGGATGAACTCACAACAGTAGAGAATATTGATCATATTGCATAGGAAATTGATCAATATCAGAAGGAAATTGAGAATCTCTGTGAGTAGCTCACACCTAACACTCCACCAAAGGTAAGGGAGAAAAGGAGGAAGGAGGCAAAACAACATCTACAGGAGATAGAGTGATAGGGAAGCATATCATCCAACTTGTTTGATAAAGTAGCACAGCTGTGGACGAAGCTAGAAGATCATCAACAAGTCCATTGGTGGTACAAGGAAGAAGAAAGGATAAGCGCAACTATCCAAGACCTCAAGCAGAGGAAGAAGACAATGCCCATCATAGAGCACGTCAAAGGGGTGTAGGATATGAAGAAACTACAGGCAGAACTCACCACTGCACAAACGTCGAAAAAGGAGCATCAGGCTCAAATGGAACTGCTTCAAAAGCGAGTAGAAGAAATATTTTCACAAGAAGAGGAAGTCAATACATATATGGAAGAGACCCATGCAGAGTGCATAGGGTTGATCAATGATGCGATTGTAGTCCAAACAATAGAAACACTCAAGGAGAAGACCATGCAAGCTCAAACACAAGCAGTGGAGCTCAAGGATAAATTCCAGGTGATCACCAGGGAGATCAATGAAGCACACAAAGGTTAGGTGGCTCAAGACGAGCCACATGTTAGTGTTGGGGGCTTGCTGGACGTAGGCCAAAGTGGAAAGAATGGTCATTTTGGGAAAGAAGGCATGCACAAGGGAAGCGATAGCTAGAAGGAAGTGAAACACACATGCATGTAAGAAAGACCTAATGATGTTAGGGTTAGGGTTTTTGCAGCACATTGTAATGGATGGTGAGCCAAAAACATATAAATATAGCTACCTAGGTTTCATAGAGAGAGACAAATGTGAGGAAGCGGATGCGATGTAATATTTTTCTGTATGACCTAATTTTGTAAGTAGTTGAACTAGAGAGGACTGAGGAGGGTATATATTGAGGGTTATATCATAGGATGAGGATCCTGGTGCAATCTACTCCACCCGATACTAGATATCAACCCATATGAGATTATTTGTGAAGCACGCGGCATTGTACTTTCAGAACTACTATGATAAAAGAGCTAAGAGATAAATCTTTATGGATGTATCCCAGGGGGGTGAACCACAGTAAAACCTGTGTTATGTGCGTGAATTCATATGTTTCTTTATTTTCTTTAGTATTTGTCGATATGAAAAATGAATGAGTTGTTATATTTTATGTGTAATCATAAATGATTGTTAGGTAGCTAGATAGGTAGTAGTGGGGGCCCATAGGGCCCATAGTGATAATAGTGGAGGCCATTCAATGTAGTCTCGGTGAGATTATATTGTAAGGTATTGAAGCGAGCTTCCAAGTCTTGGCTACAGGTATGGGCCATGATGACGAGGGAACTGAAAAGGGGTGGGTGGGGTCAAAATTTTTGCCGAAAAATGATATGTATGAATGTGATAAGGGCGAAGAGATGAATCCAATGGAATAGGTCTCAAATAATGGTGAAAAATTTTCC
>SNQJ01S0221129.1:0-15068 GCA_010110895.2 Picea sitchensis
TGGACATCTAGATTCTAAGTCCTTAGGTGGATTTTCTTTCTCTTTCTAGCTTTCAACATTATTAGGAGTTTATTCTACACTCCCACATTGTATTCACATTGGATGTATCATTTAGTCCCATTGACCTACTTTTGTGGTCATTTTTTGCACATTAATAACATTATATTATCTTATCTACATCTCTAGCGATTTTTAACAACTGACCATGTATTCCTTTTCAATTTCAACAAGTTGTTTGGGATTGAATCACCCTCTTCCACCTTCATTAGGAATCCACTAAAGTAGGTTGGCCGACTAAAGGAGAAAAGAGCATTGGCATTGTCAATGAAAGTACTTCCAAGAGAGACCAAGATCACAATAAGTCAATGAAATATGTTACATGAAGCATTTCAAATAAAGATGGTCTAGTCGTAGTAAAAAGTTGGTTTGTTTGCATGCTTGACTCCTAGATTAATTATCGTGTGTTGTTTATTCTCCTTAGTTGGCCTAGGATTGAGTTTGTGTCTAATGGCATCAGTTCTGGGGTATTCTAACTAGCATCGTGTCCTATTACCACCACTTGTTGGAATGTTTCATTTGACTCCAAACATGCCCCTATAATGCCCAGATAGTATACCAATAGTATAGAGAATAATACAATTGTTAAAGAGTAACACTATGGTAATCATTATGAGCTTATTGTGCTACCAACAAGATACTAATAATGAACTAGTGTTACATCTTGATTGACTGATTGTTTCTGTCATTAATGGTGTTATAGGACGTACAGAAAAACAAGTATTTTTAGGATCTATGTTCATTGAGGGAGGGAAGTTCAGGTAGAATAGAGGAAAGTGAGACATCTAGTAGGTTTAATAGGCGGAGATCAACTAGAGGTGAGAAAATCAGAAAAAAATTCCATAGATGCATGGAATTGTTTCTTGTGAAAGGGGGATCATTTTATTATGATCATGAGAGCATAGATGAAATCGAGGTTCCCTTGAGGTAAAAACATATAGTGAAATGATGGGTACCGAAGGATCTTCCTGAAATAAACATTGATTTTTGTGTAAATGAAAGGATATACCGGATTGCTCCATCGTCATTACATGGTTTGGAGATATTTTCCATGGATGGCATAAAGGTCTGTTATGATGGATTAACTAAATTGATGGAGTACGTCGGACCCTGTTATATCTAAAAATATTGGATATGAATAGTCCAATATACAAAAAGTATGCGAAGATATGGCTTGGCTGCAAATTATACACAACTAAAATACAATGATAAAAATAAAGGAGAAACTCTCTATATTGACGGAAGGCCAAAAGAAACGAGGAATATTGCAGGGCTTATAAACAGTACATGAGCCACGACCTCAAATAAACAACCGAATTGCGTATTTGAGGGGCGTGAAGGAAACTGTGTATTCAAATGTGCAATAAAATCAATAGCTGCAGGGGAAGAGTTATTTATTGATTACAATTTGAGTCGAATAGATATATATGTTTTTGTTATGGGGGAGGTACGTATACTAATTTTCCCAACCTGTAAGCAATGACTCTTATATTTTATGATTTTCATTATGTTCTTTAAGGTGTCAATCCATTTAGAGAGATTTGGTCTCTTTACTCAGTGCGGCCTATTTTTGTTATCAACAATAACATTCCTCCTTGGATGTAAATAAAGAGGGAGGATTTCTCATACATTTGAATTTATTTCTCATGATAATGATCACCATTCTAATTTTACTGTAATGTGGCAGGTTGATTGTGGTAAATCAAAAGCGGCCTCAGAACAAGTAAACGGACGACAATTTTCGAATTACATTTAATGTGAATTTTATTTCTGTGGCAATCAGTTATTTTAATTGTTTACATAACTGAATTATCATTTATTTTGTTGAATATGTAGTCGACGGTTCATGATGTGTTGGATTATTGAGAGGGGGGGTGAATCAATAATAGAGAAATGTAATCCTTTTTAACCATATAATTCAAGTGTTATATCAATGTAGCATTATCATCTAATATTTGCAAAGTAAATAAACAATGAACAAATGAACAATCATACACATACATAGTACACCAGTGTTTTTACGTGGAAACCCAAAGCAAGAGAAAAACACATAATGATTTTTTTTATATGTCTTAAAGAATTACATTCATTGGAAGCACCAACTTCCTTTTTTTTCCAGCTGCAATTGGAAGGATGCTCCAACCCCCTAGTTTCTCAAGCTACAACCTGAGGGAAGCTCCAACTCCCCAATTCTCTAGCTACAACCAGAAGGAGTCTAAAACCCCCTATGTTCTTTGGCTACAACTGGAAGGTGGCTACAACCACGTGTCCTTTCCCCGTCCAACCACCCTGACATATTAGTAGAATGATGGAACCAATGTCACACTATCACTATGAGATATATTGTTGTAAACCTGTACCAATCAACCTGCACCAAACAATCTGAACCATGCATCAACATGTACTGCATCCCGTAATCAACCCGTACCATAAACAAGTGCATAAACCATGCACCAATCTGTACCAAACAACTTGTAATAAACTTGTACCATAAACAAGTGCATCAACCATTCACCAGACTCAATCTGAAAACCTTCCTTTACTTTAACAACAAGAGACTACCATTTTCATCAAACTTTACTTTAGTCTCACATGACTAGTTTTGTATTAGTCAACAACCCTAACTTGAAATAATCATAGCAATGTACCTATAATGAATAAAGATCTAAAAATAGTACACAATGTTCTTCAGTGTGTTTTATGAAATTCCTCCAGCAATACTTGGAACCTCTCAGAAAAGGAGTTATAGCAAAAATGACATACCTTGTTGAATTATGGATTATTCTAGAGAGTGAACTTGTAGAGTGTGCCCCACACAAAATATTTGGTCTTACAATACTACAGACTTTACTCTAACCAACACATTTGGTCTTACTGAATTTGGATCTGTTATGAGGAAGTTATGATGTTTTTACCCGAAACACTTGTTTTAGACTAGTTTCAGGACTAGCCACAAACCCTATTTTCCACGGCGTGTAGCTCCAAAAATAAAACGACCCACAAGATTAGAGTTTTACCATGGCTACTTGGATATGTTTCCTCAATGGCCCCCCAATTTCACAGTCTGAATCATTCTAGAAACAAATTTATTTCTAAAATGGTGAGATGGCCTGTAAATAACATACCTTAGAAAGCATCATCAAAAGAATTTATCCTCCCTTGAATTTAGGCCTTCTTTACTTCACCTTCCCTCTGAAATCCAACTTAGATATCCTTTGGTTACCTAAGTCACATGTAGATATTCAATATTCTCAAGTGTGATCAAAATGAGAGAGCCTTGCCTCTTATTTATACTCTCCAAATAGCTTCCTTAGAAGCATCTTCTAGGTCACTTTGCCCACATAGCCACTTTGTCCACATAGTCACCTATGTCCAACTTTTTCCAATTTTCCACTTGTCCATGTATCCAATAGCCACTTGACCACTTAACTCATTTTCCTCATTTTAGGGTTAACCTTCTTATAACCACTTTCCATAATTAGAAAGTTCTCCATTTATTTTATTATTTAAATAATCCTCATTGACTTTGTCACTTCACTTTATTGTTTAAATAATCCTTTTTTACTTTGTCACTTCACTTTATTATTTAAATAATCCTCTTGACTTTGTCACTTCACTTTATTATTTAAATAATCTTTTTTAACTTTGTCACTTCACTTTATTATTTAAATAATATCTTCTTTGCAATAAATTTGACTACTTTGACCTTTTGGGGCTTCTAGATGACTCATGAGGGTTCTCCAACTTCACATGGCCATAACTCTTTAACCGTGAGGATTTTTGTGACGTTCCACATACCACCATAAATGGCATGACATGTACTATCCATCTAGAATAGTCTTACATGCAAATATATCAAAACTCATACCATTATACATCAAACAAACTTGGGTCCATTACCCATACCTTTGTGCTACCGTAATTCACTACTGGACTTTCTTCAAGGGTTGACATCAATGAAAACCAACCCAATTAATCAACAATCTCCCCCTTTGGGATTGATGGAAACACTCTGATGAAATACTAAAATCATATCTCCCCCTGGAACCATGCATGCATCTCTGTGACCAATGCTCCCCCTGGAACCATGGCTCTGTTCTATGCATCTGATAAATCTCCCCCACTTTATCATCAATGGAAAAGATATATTTCCATACGGGGTTGCTCCCCCTAACTGGATCGTCTGATATCCCAACCTGAACTATCCTCTTTATGGTGCTTCCTCACGTACATCTAAGACATATAAGATAAGTATTCAAAAGAATTCATTTTGGAGTAGAAATAACTCCAAGTATCTGGAAAAGATACTCAAAGGATTCCCATGGAAGTGGTTTTGCAAATATGTCTGCCACTTGTTCTTTTGTGCCCACATATTCAAGTCTGATGTTCTTTTCTGCAACTTGTTCCCGTAGAAAGTGATACTTGATTGGAATGTGCTTCATCTTTTTTGTATCCTTTTCGCCACTTGAATAAGAAAAAGAGGGACACCTACAAGTCTAGTTGGGTCAACTAAATAGGAAAGAAGTTAGTGTAGGAGTCAAATGACTCAATCACATGAAATAAACAAACAACTAAGCTAATAACAACTAAAGAAACAAAACTACAATGCATAAGGAAATTAGAACCAAAATTAATCAAAGAATTGACCAATATTCATGCCACCAATGGAGATATTATATTAGTGGAAACAAACCAAGAAAAAATGGGGACTTATCGATCTCTTCTTCCTCCAAGGGAGGGCTCTTGAGTCCCCTATGTGAGAGCTCTTCTTACAAATGGAAAACTAGAAAGTTAATGGTGAAGAAATCCAAGTTTATTCCCTCAAGAGGTGAGGTGAATAGCTTAATGAAATGATGCTAGTATGATCCAAGAAGGAAAGAGGTTCCTTGTAGGAGAATAGAGGTAGCAACAATACAATGAGATTCTTGAATTCATATTCCACCCATGGCCTCTTTTTATAGCAAATATTTGAGGCATTATCCAATCGGTCTTTAGTGTGAACAAGGGGCCCTTTAGGGCACCCTTAGGTCTTTGACCAACCCCCCACTTGGATTCATCTCGGATTTGAGGGTAAAATAGACTTGTGAGATGAACCAGAAGTGCATGAGAGGTCGAAAAGAACCATAAATGCGTCTTTCTCAGGAGTGTGTGGCTTTTATAATACACATTCATGCATTGGGTGCATGTGCACTTTTCTGATGTTTCTGGCCTGTGAATGTGCGCGCACTTCCTGTAGTTCTTCTGCGCATGTTAATTTTTTAACCAGTTGTATATTTTGTGCCCTTTGGAAATGTATTTTTGAAGCTGTGGGTGAACTAATAGGTGTTTGGAGATGATGGATTCCTGTAACCATTTACGAACGAAATTTCATGGATAATAGTCTTGGAGTGCATCATCGGGTTCTTTGAGATACTGATGGAGCTTGTATTATCACAATAGATTGGAATGGGCTTATCATACTCAACCTGTATATCTTTCATAGTTTGTTTCATCCATAGAACCTATGTACAACATGTTGTTGCGATATACTCTGCCTCGGCTGTAGATAAATATATTGATGATTATTTCTTGCTTAGCCATGATACTAAACACTCACCCAAGTAGAACGCTGCTCCATTGGTGCTTCGTCAGTCATCAATGCAACCTTCCCAATCTGCATCTATGTAGGCAATAACTGATAGATCCTTTCCTTTTGGATACCATAATCCAAACTCTTTTGTTCCTTTGAGATATTTAAAAATCCTCTTTCCTGCTAATACATATGATTCCTTTGGTGCTGCTTGAAATCGTGCGACCTATCCAACTTCCCGCATTACATCTAGTCTAGATGTTGTCACATATAGTAGGCTACCAATCATTGACATGTATTTCCTCTGATCTGTAGACTTTGAATCATAATCTTTTCTCAACTTGCAATTGGTTTGCATGGGAGTGATAACTGGTTTGCATGGGAGTGATAATTGGTTTGCAATCTTCCATTTGGATCCTCTTCAGAATTTCTTTGATATAGTTGGTTTGAGATTTAAAAATTCCTTGGTTTCTTTGACATATCTGAAAAACCATAAAGAAGGATAGTTCTCCAAGTAATGACATTTCAAATTCATTCTTCATGTCCTTTGCAAATTTCTGCCTTAACCTGTCATAAGTACTTCCAAAAATAATATCATCAACATAAAATTCAATTAATAAAATACTATATTGAGTTACCTTGATGTAGAGGTTGTTGTCTGCACTTCCTTTTCTAAACCCCTCCTATTGTAGATATTTATTGAGTCTAGTGTACCATGCTCTAGGAACTTGTTTTAAAACATACAAGGCCTTATTTAATTTACACACATAATCTACATTCTCTGACAACTGAAATCCTTTTGGTTGTTCAATGTAGACTTATTCTTCAAGTTCCCCATTTAGAAAAGTTGATTTTACATCCATCTGATTCACTTTAATATTTTTGGAGCATGCATAAGCTAAAAGCAATCAGATTTCTTCCATTCTAGAAACTAGGGAAAATGTCTCTTCAAAGTCGATTCCTTTAACCCGTTCATATCCTTTACATACCAATATAGCTTTGTTCTTTGTAACCTATCCATATTCATTCAATTCATTCCTGTATACCCACTTTGTGCCAATCACATTATTATCCTTTGGTCTTGGAACCAATTCCCAAGTGTCGTTTTTCTCTATTTGATTCAATTCTTCATCCATGGCCTTATTCCAAAATTTATCCTTCCTGGCCTCTTCAAAATAGGCTGGTTCAATCGTATGAGAGTGCTAGGTGCATTTGTTCTGGTGAACAAATTTTTCTTCTAGTCTCAACTCCTGCATCTTTGTTTCCGATAATATGATCTGAAGGATGATTCTTCTGTACTCATCTTCTAGGTGTATTTGGAGGCACTTGTTGAAATTGATCTTCTACTTCTGTCGGATCCTCTTCATCTTCCCCTTCTACTTATTTTTCATCTTCTGCTTCTTCTTCGTAAAGTTGTTCCATTGATTCATTTTCTTCTTCCTTTAATTCTTGTCTACCTATTTCATCAATTGTTACATTGATGCTTTCCATAACTTTGTTCAATCTCAAGTTGCAACACTTGTGTGCTTTCCTTATACTTGATTAACCAACAACTACTCATTTTTCCACATGAGAGTCAAACTTTCTCGTTATGCCATCTTCTCTTTTGATGTAGCATTTGCTTCCAAAAACTCTAAAGTGCTTCACATTTGTTGGTCTTCCTTTCCATAGCTCGTAGGGCATTTTGTCAGTGATATTTTTTAGTATTACTCTATTTTGAATGTGAATTGTTGTATGCATTTCCTGTGTCCAAAAGATATCTGTCAATTTGGAATCCATTAGCATTGTTTGAGACATTTCATGTACTGTCATGTTCTTTCTCTCAACAACTCCATTTTGTTGAGGTGTCCTAGCAACAGAGAATTTCCTTTTTATTTGATGCATGTTGCAGTAGTCCATAAATTCCTTTGAAGTGAACTCTCATCCATTGTCAGATCTGAATCATTTTATTTTTGAATTCATTTCATTTTCAACCATTTCCTTGTAGACCTTGAAGTTTTCAAAATCTTCTCACTTCTTCCTTAGAAAGAAAACTGCAGTCATTCTTGTATAATCATCAACCAATAACATAAAGTATTTCTCACCTTTTAAACCCTTTGTTGTAGTTGTTCCAACAAGATCAGTATGCACAATTTCCAATGGTCTTGTCGTTGAATATTCTTTTGATTTAAACCTGGTCTTTGTTTGTTTTCCTTGTTGACAATGCTTGCATAAAGTGTTGGTTGGTTTCGTGATCTAGGGAATTTCTCTAACTTCTTACCTTTTGTTGACTTTGACAAGGTTATCAAAATGTATGTAAGCCATTCTCCTGTGACATATCCAACTTTCATATTCCTTTCCTAGGCAACACTTTTCATTTCCAATTTCACTTAATACATATATGTTGCACAATCAATTTTCCTGAGCCTTATTTTCTTATCTCACACTTTTGTGAATCAAAATTAACTTTATGACCTTGGTCACACATTTGACTCACACTTATAAGATTATGTTTCATATCTTATACTAGTAGAACATTTTCTTCCTTGGTATTATTGTTCCCAATTCTTACTGTGCCTTTTCCAATGATTTTAGTTGAATCACCATTTTCGAAGGAGACTGATCCATCTCTTTCCTTTCATAATGTAAACGTGTCTTTATCACCTATCATGTGTTTTGAACAACCACTGTCAACATACCAACCACATTTCTTCTTCTTAGCTTGTAGAGAAAGTGTGCATTCTTAATTGCTATACTGATTCTGCTTTCTTATCCATGTCTTTTTCTGAGGTTCATGTCTGTGATTGTTGTTGTTCTATTGTGGTTCTCTAGGAGGGACTGTCATTTTGTAATCTTTTTCCATGTGTCCAAAGTTGTTACATTTGTAGCATTCCACTTTAGTGCTCAAATATTCAAACCTGTTGTAACTTCTTCTATGTGTTTCACTAGGTCTTCTTGGATAACCCTTTTTTGTATGACTTTCAAAGTTGTTTATGTTCCTTTTGTTAGCTCTGCAATTCACATATTTATGTCCAAAACTATTACATACATAACATAAACCAAAAAATGTATTTGATAACTGAGAGTTGAAGATATTCTAAAAGGAGGTACTCTTATGAGTCCTTCTTCTTCCTGAGGCCTATATGTCTCTATCGGTCGTTGATTCTGAAACCTGAATCTTCTCAGTGGAGGGGCGTACCTGTAATTTTCTTTGTAGACCTTCCTATCCCCTTTGATTGTTTCTACATAGATTTTTGGATATGTTTCTTGTTATTTTGTTTTGGATCTTGATCCATTTTTTGTCTGATTGTATCCAATTCCAGACTTGTCATAATGAGGTTTTTGACTATTGATAATGTCATTCAAAACTTTTGATTTGTTCTGCATATTTTTATTTTGAAGATCTTTTCTTAATGTGACAATTTTTGCTTTCAAATTTCCAATGATATTGTCTCTTCCTTCTAGTTGTTCTTTGAGTACTTCTTCAATTATTTTATCTTCTTCAATTTGAACCTTCAAATTTGTGATCATTTGTTCTAGTTCCTGAGTGTCTTCTTTATTCTCTAGTTCCACTTGTGGTTTCTTGTTTTTCTTCTTTTCTCTTCTGATAACTTCTATGGCAAAAAAAATTCTTCTTGGTAGTCAACTTCTGTCTCTTCATATTATTCTTCATCCTCTTCATATTCTTCTTCAGAGCCTTCTTTATCAGAGTCTTCTACTGCCAGGAATAGAACTCTTTCTGTCTCACTATCACCGACTTCATCTTCATCGGATGATGAGATGTCTTCTTTGGTGCATAATCTTTTCTTGAAAACTTTCTTTGTGGTTCTTTTGCCTTTATATGTTTGTTTTCTATTTGATTAACCTTCATCATTTATCATTTTATTATGAGGAAATTTGTTAGAAAAATGACCAATACCATCACAATTAAAACAAATCAAAGGAATCTTACCTCTATACCTGTCGTTGGTTCCCTTGTTCAATCTTCTGACAAAGTTGGTCGCTTCTTCATCATCTTTTGAGACATCACTATTGTTGCTATGTTATTTTTCTTTCTACTTTCCCTTTTTCTTTGAGATTTTGGATGCTTTGAGGTTGCTTCTTTTATATCTAGATTTTCCTGTTCAGTTCTCATTTCATATGCTGTGAATATTACATGTAGTTGGTCCATTCTTATTGAGTTTAGATGTTCTCTTTCTTCTAGTGTTGATATCTCAGGGTCAAATCTCATAGGAATAGATCTTAGTACATTTTGAACAATTACAGATTCTTTGATTTCTTCTCCCAATCCCAATATTTCATTTACTGTTTGATCGACTTGTAAAATGTAAGCTGCAATGTTCTCATCTTCCTTCATCTTTAGTTGTTTGAACTGACCTCTGTAAGTTTGAATCTTTGTTTCTTTGACTTTTGAATTTCCTTCATAAATATTTTGAAGTTTGTCCCAAATATCTTTAGACAATTTACAATGTGCAACTTTGGTGAATACTGATTCTCCAAGACCATTCATAAGTGCATTTGTGGCTTTGGAATTATTCTGATCGAGTTTCATTAATTTGTCATCTGTCAACAAAATTGTTGGTGTTGCGTATCCATCTACAATTGATTGCCAAATTTCAAATCCTTGTGCCTGTATATATGTCTTCATCCATATGCTCCAAAATGCATACTTATGTCCATCAAACTGTGGTATTCCATTCTTATACATGTTGTTTCTCTCCATGATCTACCTTTCAGTGGTTAAACTAATTTCTGAAGGAACCTTCTTTGATACCAATTCTTGGATTACTAAGAGGGTGGGTGAATCAATAATAGCGAAATATAATCCTTTTTAACCATATAATGCAAGTTTTATATAAATGTATCATTATCATATAATTTTTGCAGAGTAAATAAACAATGAACAAATGAACAATCTTACACATACACAATACACCAGTGTTTTTACATGGAAACCCAAAGTGGGAGAAAACCATGGAATGATTTTTCTTATATGTCTTGAAGCTTCACATTCATTGGAAGCACCAAATTCCTGTATTTTCCAGCTGCAACTTGAGGGAAGTTCCAAATCCCCAATTCTCTGGCTACAACCAGAAGGAGGCTACAACCCCCTATGTTCTCCATCTACAATCAGAAGGTGGCTACAACCACATGTCCTTTCCTCGTCCAACCTCCCTGATGTATAAGTAGAATGATAGAACCAATGTAACACTATCATTGTGAGATATAAACCTATACCAATCAACCTACACCAAACAACATGTACCAATAACCTAAACCATGCATCAACATGTACCTCAACCTATAATCAACCTGTACCATAAGCAAGTGCATCAACCATGCACCACCTTGTACCAAACAACATGTAATCAACTTGTACCATAAACAAGTGCATCAACCATGCACCAACCTGTACCTCAACCTACAAACCTTCCTTAACT
This sequence comes from Picea sitchensis, assembly GCA_010110895.2. Classification (NCBI taxonomy): domain Eukaryota; kingdom Viridiplantae; phylum Streptophyta; class Pinopsida; order Pinales; family Pinaceae; genus Picea; species Picea sitchensis. Next base: position 11,047 of record SNQJ01S0221129.1, read on the forward strand.
TCAACAACAAGAGACTAGCATTTTCATCAAACATTACTTTAGTCTCACATGACTATTTTTGGATTAGTCAACAACCCTGAATTGAAATAATCATAACTATGTACCTATAATGAATAAAGATCTTAAAATAATACAAAATGTTCTTCAGTGTTTTTATTCAATTCCTCCAGGTCTCACTACTTGGAACCTCTTAGAAAAGGAGTTATAGAAAAAATTACATACCTTGTTGAATTCTGGATTATTCTAGAGAGAAAACTTGTAGAGCGTGCCCCGCACAGAATATTTGTTGTATGTATATAAAAATTGAATACGGAATACTACAGACTATACTCTAACCAACACATTTGGTCTTACTGAATTTGGATTTGTTACGAAGAAGTTATTACTTTTTTACCCAAAACACTTGTTTTAGACTAGTTTCCGGACTATCCACAAACCCTAGTGTAACTCCAAAAATACAATGACCCAAAAGATGGAATTTGTACCACAACTACTTGAATATGTTTCCTCAAGGGCCTCCCAATTTCATGGTCTGAATCATTCTAGAAAAAAGTTTATTGTGAAAATGGTGAGATGACCTGTAAATAACATACCTTAGAAAGAATCATCAAAATAATTTATCCTCCCTTGAATTTCGGCCTTCTTTACTTCACCTTCCCTCTGAAATTCGACGTAGATGTCCTTTGGTTACCTCAGTCACCTGTAAATATTCAATATGCTCAAGTGTGATCAAAATGAGAGAGACTGCCTCTTATTTATACTCTCCAAGTAGCTTCCTTAGAAGCATCTTCTAAGTCACTTTGCCCACATAACCACTTTGTCCACATAGTCACCTATGTCCAACTTTGCCCAATTCTCCACTTGTCCATGTATCCAATAGCCACTTGACCACTTAACCCATTTTCCTCATTTTAGGGTTAACCTTCTTATAACCACTTTCCATAATTAGAAAGTTCTCCATTTACTTTATTATTTAAATAATCCTCTTTGACTCTGTCACTTCACTCTATTATTTAAATAATCTCTTCTTTGCAAGCGCTTTGACTACTTTGACCTTTTGAGGCTTCTATATGACTCATGAGAGTTTTCCAACTTCACATGGCAATAACTCTCTAACCGTGAGAAGTTATGTGATGTTCCACATACCACCATAAATGGCATGACATGTACTATCCATGTAGAATAGTCTTACCTGCAAATATATCAAAACTCATACCATCATACATAAAACAAACTTGGGTCCATTACCCAAACCTTTGTGATACCAAAATTCATTACCGGACTTTCTTCAAGGGTTGACATCAATGAAAACAAACCCAATTAATCAACATGATGTTGATGTTGAGTCGCTCAGAGAAAGATATTTGTATGAATCCCCCGACCCTATGGTTTTAATTAGAAAAAAGATCAATAAAGAAAACAAGGAACCAACTCACTTGTTAGATATTCTAGATCAGACTCCCGAGGTCAAAGAAAGGATCAAATAAGTTATGAAAAGGATTAATACATATAAGGTAATAACCATAATTTCAAGTGGTTTTATTTTTATGTCATAAGATCAGTTATGAATTCTTGATTTTTAACTTTTACATTATCTAAACGAAAAAATGTTTTATTTCTTATATAGAGATTTTTGGATCCTATTGACCCCAACATGTATGGTGTTGGTAGTAATGGTGCTACACAGATGCCACAGGGTCCCAACATAGGCCTTCGTAAATATTCCAGGATGCAACTATTCAGATCTCTACTTTCCACACCATTAGGTAGGAGCCATGACACGCACACTGAGGAAGAGACCACATAGGTAGGCTATGGAGGTGGTGATGGAGATGAGGCTGATGATTTGACAAACTATATGGTTTATTTTTCTAAATCAATACGTATGACCATCACAGGGACCCTTAAGGGCACAATTATATTCAATGAGGAAGGGATTCCATTAAAGCAAGTTAAAGTCCCAAGTAATTTTTAAAATTTTAATTGTTTCATGTTCTCTATGTAGACAAATATAAATCATCTAAATTATTGTTTTTAAATTAATAATCATATAATATTTTTGTGTGTAGGGAATAACGATTTTTATAGGTCCTTTGAGAATAAGGCGTTGATGATTTTTGGGCCCACCATATAGGAGAGGTGGAATTCCCAGAATTCCAACCTCAAAAAAGAATTGATGGATTATCTTGAAAGCCTTTTTGGTGTAGACACATTTAATAAGACCTTGGCCATCGCCACAACTGGACAATATTTAAAATATACATGAGAAACATATAGGAAACACTTTAAACAAAAGATAGGTATGAGTGTCCTCCGATGATTCCAAAGAGGGAGTGGAAGGCCCTCATTGAGGACACAAAAGAGACGAAATTGATAGATGAAGGAAAAACACCCTATGGCCCCAGAAGGTAATACACAATTTCAATTCAATACCTTAAATTGTTTTTAGATGTAAATAAAATTGTGGTATATATGTCACGAGGAAAATCTCTCTATGTCTAGGGTAAACCACAATAGATGGATATGACTGCAGAAATCAACTATATCCCAAAAACATGCCATATAAACCAATGTGCAAGGGAGATATGAAAGGGACTTACCTCATCGAGATCTTTGATGATGTCCATCATTGAGCACTTTGACCAAAATCTTTATACCTGCAACAAGTTCTCAACAAACAAGAAGAGCAAGCATATAGTGATAATATAAAAGTTTAGCACATTAGATATCATAATCCATTAATATACAAAACAAACATGCCCATGGATAATAACTCATATATTTGTAGGATATCAATTGGTCAGGAAGAGATTATTTCTATTAATAAATGATCAACAAAAGTGAAAATATTACAGACTTTCATGTCGGCATGGTTCAGAACCAAGAAACCAAGTTCCTTCCAGCTAGGTCTCCACCACTTCAATCCTCCACCAAAGGCAAGCTCATAGAAGGGAGACAATGAGGTTCTCCATCAATAAGGGAATATATTGGGAGTTGAACACTATGTTCAGACTTAAAGGACAAAGGGACACAGACTCAATATGAAGTAATAATTTCTCCAGAGTAACTTTGCTCTCAAAGTTGAATTCTTTCTCCTTTTCCATAGCTCGAAATTGGCCCACTTATATCCTTAAAAATGGAACTGAAGGGCCGAGTCGAAACGTTTCCAGTATATGGAAGGACAAGGATCAGAGATCTCCTATCATGACATGGAAACTCGACATTTAATTTTTATTTTCTAGCACAAATCCCAATGTACATGACTTGTAGTGGACCAACATGCGTATACGCTTTTTGTATAGTGTGCAAGATGCATACAAGTGGAAAACATTGTATTTTTGTCTCTGGATTTTATCAAGAGGGAAGATAAGTCTGCATAGGGAAATGGAATAAGGCCCTCTCTGTAAGATTGCATATGGTGAGGAAAATATTGCTCTAAAAAATGCCCCCTAATGTGTGAGGTCAGAGGAGTATCTGTGATGGTTGAAATACATTATAAATAACCCAGAAGTGGACAGGTAGGTGAACAACTAGACAAACTTATTTTCTCATTACATTCTTCACTGACTTTGCATACATGGATTCCAATCAAATTACACTGCAGATCCATGTGAAAAATATACCAAACAAGTGTCTGTGGCCATGAATGGACAAATACAAATGTGGTTATATGCCAAAAGTTGGTATAGTCATGAACAAGGTCCAGTAGAACCAATCTCAATGTAACAACCCTAGTTAAATAATTGCTTAAGGTTTATCAAGTATAATTAATTAAATAATTAATTGTCCTAATGTATATTAGTTAAATAATAATTATTTATTAATAATATTAATTAATTAATTAGTTATTTATTGTTTAATATATGTTGATTAATTAATTAACTCATTTAATGTTTGGGTAATGAATTAAAAGTTTAATAATTTTTAATTTAATTAATAGAAAACTTAACGTATGGAGGGATAAGGTGGGTGGCATTGAATGAAGGGAGGAGGCAGTGAATGGGAAGGAGGATATGAGGGGG